>JACEIK010004543.1:20335-34834 GCA_018107945.1 Datura stramonium | reverse complement strand
ATGTTGGTTAGTATAAATTCACACTTCCCTACAATTTACATGAAAATGTACAAACATTGTTGGATAAACAAGGCAAAAATGATGCATTTGAGTATCACTTAGGCATGTAAATATGCCCCAGATCAAGCTCACGATCAGCAGGTTCACAACAACAAAGAGGAGTGGAGCAGAGTAGATTCACCGTGACGCTTTTCCCTATTTGCAGTCGACATCACTCCGGGGCGTGCAGGTATGGTTCCACAGCATGTTCTACCTGTGGATAGGAGGGTCAACAGATGAGGGATTGTCCAGCCAGGGGTTAGAGTGATTGGGACTGAAAGGATAGATCTTCAGTAGGATTGCATGCCCTAGCATCTCTAGAAGGGCGTAGGCCCTCAGCTCCATCCGGTAGAGGCTGAGGCAGACCAGGGGCATCTAGCTCAAGTACCGGTCCAGATCGCACTTATGCCTTACCGGGATGACAGGAGTCAGAGTCGTCGTCGGGCGTTCTGACAGGTATGTTGGACATTTGCTCTCACTCTGTTTATGTATTGATAGATTCAAGATCCACCTTGTCTTATGTTACCCCATTAGTGGCTCGAAAGTTCTGTATCACGCCAGAATTACTTCAGCGACCTTTTTCAGTGTCTACACCCATCGGTGACTCTATCATAGCCAAGAGGGTCTACCGGGGGTGCACAGTAGAGGTTGTTGGTCGTCAGACTTTAGCAGATTTGATAGAACTAGAGATGATTGATTTTAATGCAATTATTGGTATGGATTGGCTGGCGCCATGCCATGCCAATATTGAATATTGGACCAAGGTTGTCGGATTCCACTTTCCAGGGGAGGTTGTACGGGAGTGGACAGGTAGTGCAGCTACGCCAAAAGGTAGGTTTATTTCCTATCTTCGGGCAAGAAAATTGATAGCAAAAGGTTGTATTTATCATATTGTCAGAGTTCAGGATGTCCAAGAAGAATTTCCAACTCTTCAGTCCATTCCAGTAGTCAATGGATTTCCAGATGTATTCTTGGATAAGCTACCTGGAATTCCCCCAGAATGGGAAATCGACTTTGCAATTGATTTATTACCAGGTACTCAACCCATATATATTCCTCCGTATCGAATGGCTCCTGCTGAGCTCAGAGAGTTGAAGGAACAGTTGAAAGATCTGTTAAATAAGGGCTTCATCAGGACTAGTACTTCACCATGGGGAGGACAAGTTCTATTTGTGAGAAAGAAGGATGGTTCCCTCCGTATGTGTATAGACTATAGGCAATTGAATAAAGTCACTATAAAGAATAAGTTACCCTCTTCCCAGAATAGACAACTTGTTTAACCAGTTTCAGGGGAAAAAGTATTTCTCGAAAATTAACTTAAGGTCAGGGTACCATCAGGCTCGAGTTCGTGAGAGGGATATTCCTAAAACCGCTTTTAGAACCACGTATGGCCATTTTGAATTTCTAGTCATGTCCTTCGGGCTGACAAATGCTCCAGCTATGTTCATGGACTTGATGAATAGCATCTTCAGGCTGTATCTAGACCTGTTTGTGATAGTATTTATTGATGATATTCTGGTATATTCCCGCTCTGAGGCAGATCACCGGGATCATAAACGAATAGTGCTCCAGACTCTTAGGAATTTCCAGCTGTATGCGAAGTTTTCTAGATGTCAATTTTGGCTAAATTCAGTAGCCTTTTTGGGCCACATTGTGTCAGATGCTGACATTCAGGTAGACTCACAGAAAATTGAAGTAGTGAAAATATGGACTAAACCTATTACTACGACTGAGGTACGCAGTTTCCTGGGATTAGCTAGGTATTACAGAAGGTTCGTGGAAGGGTTTTCCACCTTAGCAGCACCTTTGACCAAGTTAACTTAGAAAACAACTAAATTTCACTGGACTGAAGCATGTGAACGGAGCTTTCAGGAGTTGAAAAACAGATTGACCTCAGCACCAGTATTAGCCTTGCCATAAGGATAAGAGGATTATACAGTATACTGTGATGCTTCAAGTGTGGGGTTAGGATGTGTTCCGATGCGGCATGGTAAAGTAATTGCTTACGCTTCTAGTCAGCTGAAGAAGCATGAAAAGAACTACCCCACCCATGACCTGGAATTAGCCGTGGTGATTCATGCCTTGAAAATATAGAGGCACTATTTGTATGGCCTTCATGCAGATATTTTCACTGATCACAAGAGTCTGCAGTACATTTTCACCTAGAAAGAATTGAATCTACGACAACGTCGCTGGTTAGAGTTGTTGAAAGACTATGATGTGAATATTTTGTACCACCCAAGGAGAGCCAATGTTGTAGCAGATGCCCTCATCCGTAAATTCATGGGGAGTTTAGTACTCCTGAATCCAGGACAATGGAAACTGGCTCGAGAATTGCATCAATTAGCCAGTTTAGCCGTCCTTATAGTAGATTCAGGAGACAATGGAGCAATAATTCAGAATAAAGAAGTATCATCATTAGTTGAGGAATTTAAAGAACAGAAGTATGAAGACCCTAACCAGGTCAAATTTAGAGATAAGGTTCAGCAAGGGGAAGTTACAAATTTACAGGTAACCGAAGATAAAGTTTTGAGATATAGGGATCACCTCTGTGTTCCAAATGCAGTAGGACTTCGCCAGGAAGTTATGGGCAAGGTGCATTATTCCAGTTACTATCTTCATTCGAGTTCAAAAAAGATGTATCACGATATAAAAGAGATTTACCGGTGGCCAGGAATGAAAAAAGAGACGGCAAAATTTGTAGCTCAATGTCCTAATTTCCAGCAGGTGAAAGCCAAACATCACAAACCCAGCGGGCTGACACAGGAGATAGCAGTGCCTATGTGGAAATGGGAGGCAGTTAACATGGATTTTGTGAAAGGGTTACTTCGTATCAGGCATAAATTTGATTCCATCTGGGTGATTGTTGATTGACTGACAAAATAAGCTTATTTTCTGCCAGTGAGGGCTACATTTTCAGCTAAAGATTATGCTGAGCTTTATATCAGGGAGATAGTCAGATTACACGGTGTCCTAGTATCTATCATTTCTGACAGGGGAGCGCAATTTACAACTAGTTTCTGGTAGTCCTTCCAGAGAGGTTTGGGAACCCAGGTTAATCTAAGTACAGTATTCCACCCTTAGACAGATGAGCAGGCAGAACGTACAATTCAAATGCTCGAGGATATGTTACGGGCATGCCTGCTAGACTTCGGGGGTAGTTGGGAGGAAGTTTACCCCTTATTGAGTTTGCCTATAATAACAGTTACCATTCGGCAATTCAGATGGGGGTTTATAAGGCTTTATACGGGAAAAAATATAGGTCCCCAGTTGGTTGGTCCAGGTTGGTGAGACAGGGTTAATTGGACCGGATATAATTCACCAGTCAGAAGAGAAAGTAAAGCTTATCAGAGAACGTCTGCTGACAGCTCAGAGCCACCAGTAATCTTATGCTGATATGCGGTGTAGAAACATGGAGTTCAGTGTAGGTGACTGGGTATTTCTAAAAATCTCACCAATGAAGGGCGTAATGAGGTTTGGTAAAAAGGTTAATCTCATCCCGAGGTTTATTGGGCCATATCGAATACTCCAGAGGATAGGCCAGGTGGGATACGAGCTAGATTTGCTTTCAAAATTGGAATCTGTTCATCCAGTTTTCCATGTGTCGATGCTACGGAAGTGCATAGGGGATCCGTCACAAATTGTGTCAGCTAAGGATATACAGGTTACCGAGGAATTAGCCTATGAAGAGATCCCAGTAGCTATATTAGATCGGCAAGTTCGCAGGTTGAGGACTAAAGATGTTGCCTCTGTTAAAGTACTATGGAGAAAAAAGAACAGAGAGGAAATGACTTGGGGAGCTGAGGACGACATGAAATCTAGATATCCTCACTTGTTCCATACTTAGTCCAGATTATGTAGTTAAGGTATGTTATTGATTAAGTCGTTGTTTCATGAATTGTGTTATATACATTGCTTAGTTGACTCTAGCCTTATTATGAAATAGTTGTGATAGTATTATATGAAGTACCTATACAGGACTTTTCTGCGTTTTAGGATTTTTGGATAGTCCATATTACAGGGGAGACTCTGCCGAAATTTTTCCAGAATAAGTAGCTACCAAAGTTAAGATGCCTATAAGCTAAAGTAAAACATTCGAGGATGAAAGTTCCTAAGGGGGGAGTATGTTACACCCCGTAAGTTTCTAATGTTTAGACGGCCTATTTGTACATTGGTTAAGATCTTTGGAGTGCAATACGTACGAGAAAAGGGCTCGGGGAAAGGACGAACAAGCATGGAGTAGGGACCGCGCGGGAGAAGATCAGACCAGCTACCCAAAAGGGCAACGTGGCACGCCCCAAAAATGGTGCGTTGGGGTCCGTGCCATGGACCCCGTGTCCACCGCCCAAATTATATATATATTCAATGTCTTTCACTTGTTCACTTAAAAGTAAACCACACCCGTGACCAGAAGTAATACACACGTGATTTTCAGGTGATTTTCCTCTGTTTACACTGCAAAACGCTGCCCAAATTCAAACTAACTTTGGGTATCGACATATAAGGCCGCAGGGAGCATTACTAAGGAGTTAGTTTCACGAAATTCTCCCGGCGAATCATGACCCCGCCTAGACAAAGTTGTTGGAATTGCTCCAAAATAGTGTCAATACGACCACAGTCTTAAAGTAAGAATTTCCCCTTTCTAGACTTTTGAGAAATTACGAGTTTTCGACTGTGTTCCGTCAAGTTGAAATATAGATAATATTTCTATATAAAGTTATAGTTTTTATCATTTTTATCAAATTTAGTACTGAAATTAGCCTTATTCTTCCAATTATATGATTGAAATTGAGAAGAGCAGTTGAATACGAGCTGAAACTCGCAAGTTAATTAGCAATCGGTGAACGAGGTACGTTAAGGTAGTTTCTTTCGGCAAGTTGGGATTGACTTTTCCATTTGTAGCCCTCTATAACCAACCCTAGGGTTAATAGTTGTGTCGACGCCCGCCAGGGGCGAGATGCGGTCGCTCCAAGAATTGGTATGCCATCCGCAACTGACGAATATGGGGTCCAAGGTCCTCATATAGTCCATTCCATAGCTGGACTATTATATGCTGTATCAACACCACACCCCTTGTCAAACCAGGTGCCCTGTATGTAGATATTAGGAGTCCACCGGACTCAGACATAACTAAAGTTTGGGGGCCGAGCGGGCCCAGTTGTAGAACTAGGGGATGAGTAGGATGGCTATAGCTACTAGATGACTCAGTATTACATCGTTAGGACTATATAGATTGAAGTGTACTCACCAGGGCTCATGGGGGCCCGAGTGGGTTATTCTATGCTGGTTGTGCCTTTCGGCTTATGGAGGCCAAGTAAGGTTCTTATTTGCATTAGTTACTGATAGATTAGATAGCAGGAAGTTTAGCTATTCAAGTTGTATTCTTATCCCTTTCTTGCAGTTACTTTCAGTTTTATTTTAAGTTTATTCATTTATTTATAATTACTGCCTTACATATTCAGTACATATCATACTGACACCCTTCTTGGGGTGTTACATTACTTGCCTGCAGGTACAGATAGACACGGGTCAGGACCTTCCTACTATCTAGCCAGGACTAGCAGTGCAGTCGACCCTTTTCCTCCGGAGCTACTAAGTTAGAAGGTTTACTCTCTTTTTGTTTATACAGTTTACAAGTAGGTCGGGGCCTGTCTCGACTAGTATATTATTCCTAGAGACTTGAATATTGTTTCAGATTCCCTGTGGTTAGTTTATGTTGGCAATGTGGGGCCCATATATATGTTATCTTGCATGTTGGCCATGTGGGGCACTGTTTAGCTATCAGATAGCGGTCTGGTCGGCCTTAGCTTAGTTTAGTGCCAGATTTACTTTACAGTTATAACTAGATATCATGATGGTCTTGTTGTCCCGCATAGGATTTCCTATTATTACCTATTTCTTGTTAGCTATTTTCTTTTACAGGTGTCTATAAGGCCTTGTCGGCCGATGGGCTGTGTTTACAGTTGAGATATAGCCCGTTGTTTTCTTGATTTGAGAGTTAGTGTTAGTTATGCACCAGAAGTGCGTAAGCTCAGTCAGGCCAGTTCAGATCCTAGTCAGGCACTAGGTGCCATTCATGCCTCCTGAGGTGGGGCGTGACAACAGGTTCTATGCTTTAGCACCCCGTTAGGAGCAGGAGGTCTCCCCGGATTTGGTCATTGGTATGTTGCGTGTTTTTCATATTGATGTTTATGCTTTGCTAGATCTAGGGGCTACTTTCTCTTTTGTGACTCCTTACATTGCTAGTAGCTTTGGAGTTAGTCCCGGGACTCTGTCAGAACCATTTTCAATTTCTACGACTGTTGGTGATTCGATTGTAGCTAGGCGAGTGTAAAGAGGATGCCCGGTCACTGTATTGCATAATAGAGTTAGCAATGAACGACTTCGACATTTTACTTGGCATGGATTGTTTGTATGCGTGTTATGCTTCTGTTAATTATAGAACCCGTGTAGTGGAATTCCGTTTTATGGGTGAGTCAGTCTTGGAGTGGAAGGGTAGTTCGGTTATACCAGTAGGTTGATTTATTTCATATCTTAAGGCTAGGAAGATGATTTCTAAGAGTTGCATGTATCATTTAGTTAGGGTTAAGGATGTTGAGTCCAATACCCTTACTACCCAGTCAGTTCCGGTGGTGTGTGAGTACCCAGAAGTATGTCCGGATGATTTACCAGGTGTTCCTCCTGAGAGGGAAATCGATTTTTGTGTTGATCTTCTACCCGATACGCGGTCTATTGTCACGACCCGAATGTACACCAAGATTGTAAACACGGGACAAGGAGCCCCAAGAGACCCCAAGTCGACCCATGGCATGAGCATACACCTAATTCATTTACATAAGCGAAAGACTTAACATAAGGAAATGAAATCATGACATATCAACCTGGCAGAATCACTTAGACATATATAAGCTAAATTCTATACTCTGTCTGAAAGCCTTTACTACAACAATGGGTTGATGGAACAACACCCACAACTAACCCGAACATGTACTGAAACAGAAAGTAGCAACATGTCTAGCAAATAGCCCTCGGAACATGAGGACTCACCAATGCGCTAAAACCAAACTCTGATACGATCTAGGGATGTGGGTGAGCCTGAGAGCTGGGTCCTGTATCATGAAATGGTACAACATAGAAAGTATACGGTCAATACGCGGAATGTACTGAGCATGCAAGGTAAGTAAAATAGACATTTAAAATATTTAAAACTCATAAATGATCATAAGAGTAGGACATCATGCTCATATTGTAAACATCGTAACATAACATAAGGCTCAAGGTTTTCATAAGACAATCGTAATACAACGTAACCATAATCATAGGATAAAAATCTTTACTTAACATGACTTGAGATAAAATGCATAATCAAAAGCATTTATAAATCATGAGGAACAGTGGGAGATTCTCTTAACCGACATACCCCATATGAGCACACATGAAGTCTGACTTGTAAACCTAGTCTAGAGTTTATTCGTATCTTGCCAAGGGTAGAACCCTGAAAGGGCGTGATATCACCATGAAAAGGGCCATTTGGGCCGGGGACAATCATAAAGGAGGTCCCAGCATACCTACGGTGGCATGTAGTTTAGGAGATCCGGGGCTTAACCTGAGCCTCGAACCTACTTGGTGTTTGATACTACTCCCAAAACATATATAATGCTCATAGTATAACATGCACGAATTCATGGGCTAGTTAAATCATGATAATCATATTCATACTTTTACATACGTGAACTAGCCATGACATAGGGCTCGTGAGTCGGCCAAAACATAATTCATGAATCATAAAGTTCATATATACTTAATAAATCATGCATATAGCTTGAAAATCATAAAATCATGATGGGTAATTGATAAAATCCATGTTTTAAATCATAATTCATGCTGGGTTTGTTAATATCATTAATGAAAAAGTAGATCATAAATCGATTCATCATGGGCATGCATAATTAGGCTAAGTTCAATAGAAATCAAAATCGATAATATTATAAATAATTTAAATAATAAAAGTTGATAAAAACCTTTAGAATATGATAATATTCAAAAATCACAAATCCCATTAATAATCATTAGATTTTTATATAAATCTACTTCAAAACCCCATAAATTTTGAATAGAATTTCATGAAATCATAGATAATGGGCATGGGTGTGAAAGGAATCACCCATTGATAGCCTTACATACCTTAAAACAGCTAATTCTACAATCCCTAGTTTTCACAAGAGAAAATTGATGAAGAACACCTTGAAATCACCTAGATCACCCTTCTATCACCTTCCCAAACCTTTGCATGCATGAATGAGGATTTAGGCTAGTCTATTCCCTCTTAAACAACCCTTTCTGATGTTAAAACGACGTAGTATAGGACCCTAAGACTTAGAAATTACGGAAAATCCCTTACTAAAATCGCAGAAAATAACTGTCAGGTGGTCCTAGTGGACGACCTGACGACTCATCACTGGGGCCAACGAGTATTCATGTTGCCCCTTGAGAACCCTCCCTGCCTGATCTCCTAGGCTCATAACGACTGACATAATGACTCATTAGGGGTGACCACGACTCGTGGTCACCAATCATCAAGTGCAATGTCCCAATTTCATAACGTCACACTCATATCACCCCACGACTGACACCATGACTCGTTACCACACCCAACGAGTCGTGGTCAGCTTCCGTTTAGTGCACTATCCTGCCTTCTTTTATTTCCCTCCTCCCTTATCCCACGGCTGACCTAACGACTCATGGTGTTTGACCACAAGTCATTCCCACGCCCGTGGGGACCCCTTTTCCACTAACTTCCCAATTCTTTCCTGACCTCCCCACGAGTCACTTGAAAACTCGTGGGCTGTCCTCACTAGTCGTCCAATGACTCATTCTATGCCTGCAACACCAATTTTGCATTTCTTCCATTTTGACTTACGGGTCTGATCCTTGGGTTCCCAGGGTATGCCAATATCTCCCCATTAGGAACATTCATCCTCGAATGTTAGAAACACCACAGAAAACTCAGAAACATATAATCATCTTATGAAAATACTGATTATTTAGACCGAAAACTAACGGAATGACTACCTCTGAAAAGGACTAGATAGCTGAACTGAATTCAGACATCACATACATCTGTCATAACATAAATCAAAATTCCATACATACATTTGTCCTTTGAACGGCGGGCTGCTCGGTGCTAGACACGACTCCCAAAAACTTGCATATAGGCTCATACATAAATAAATAACATAATGCATTAAAATTCATTGGTTAAGATATAAAATTTATCATCATTGATCCCCTTTAAAACATGCTTAGGAAAGAATCAAAGCCCTTTTCATCGGCCAACATCATAGATTGATAAATCATGTAATTCGTTTCATAAATCGTAAATCATTCTTCAACATGTGGGCATTGCCTATTACTTCGTCATACTCAATTCTTTCAAAATATGCTCATAAACATGGATAACTATAAAATCATGCTTTTCCATCATCAACAAACTCAAATTATAGAGTATTCATCATAAATCATAACTTCCATGAACTTTCATCAAATTGGCAATTTGGATTTAAAAGCTTGAAACATGATTAAAAGAAAATAATGATAAAACCTGCCCATCATTCATAGTTCAATAATTAAAACTCAATTAAATCATACCCATAAAGAGAAATCACATTTTCATGCATTTGAGTAAAACCCCATAGACTTGAACAGGAGGATTCATGATTTAAATCAAAATTGGACATGGGTGAGGAAGAATTTCACCCATTTTAAAACCCTACATACCTGGAAATGGGTTGATTCAAAACCCCTTGAATAGCCACAAAGAAATTGATGGATACTTGGGGAAAAAGACCTCGAATCTCATAAAAATCTCTCTAAAATTCATGCATGAGAATGGGCATGCATAAAGGACTTAACTCATATTATCATACTCAAAAAATATCCAAAATGACATAGTTTAGGGGCTTAAAACGTGGAAAGGTCAAAAATTCCCTTAAAATAATTTCCCTGAAAACCTGCCTTGGACGGACCAATGATTGAACCAACGGGTCGTGAAAACATACCACGACTCGTGGTATCGAGTCGTTGAGTCCACTTCTTCATCTCATGCCTCGAATCCTTCCCACGGCTCATCAGGACGAGTCGTGACTTCAAAGGACGAGTAGTTGGATCGATCGTCGTTAACTCCTTGACCAAATCTGGCTTTACTTCCCATGGGCCTCACCATGACTCGTGTTGACTTCCAACGAGTCGTGATTTCCATCCGTTGTCTGCACTGGAACCTTCAACCCACGAACGAAGAATGGAAACAATGGGTTGTCCCTCTTAACCATGAGTTGTGGGATGCCCCGTTGCTTCCTCCTCAGCCTAAGTCCAAACCTCCGAACAAATGGTGACAATGACTCATTGCTCCTGACAACGGATCGTTACACCGTCCGTTGTCCCACTGTTTCCCTGACTTCCCAAACCACGACTGCATATGACAACTCATGGTATCCTACCACCAGTCGTAGGGTCATACGTCCTGTGATATTTTTTCCAGTTTTCTGCACTTTTCAAATTTGACTCCCGCATCTACTCTTAGCCCTTTCCGGGGTAGTACAGATTCCTCCTAAGATTTCTAGTTGAAAGTTACTATCCCATTTCTTGCCACTCTCTGGAGCATCCAAGAACTATCTCATGAACCCTAACACCTATATCCCTATGGTCCTAGGAGAAACATAAAATGACGGTTATGCCTACTTGTATTTCAATTAAATATGGTTGAAGGGTATATCCCTATCCTCAACAACAACTTCTAACCTCCAACGAATGGGCCAAAGGATCCTCAAATTCCTGTTTTACATTTACTTTTAACTCTTTCAGTTCCCTTTTCCAATTTCAATCAAAAGCCAATAGATTTACTCACAAGGTGATCAGTCTAGTAAATAAGCAATTAAAACAAGTAAATATAAACAATCTTTAATGAAGAATCAAAACTAGCATTAATTAGTCTTTCAAATTTCAATCATCAACTATCGCCAAAACCTTATAATGGGCATTTTGCCACTCATAGTCATGCAAAAAAACAAAGATAACTTCATTATTCTCAATAAAAAATAAAGAAAATAAGAAACCTAAGTAGAACCTATCTCTCCTCCAAAAGGTGCGTTCACTACATTCTTCTATCAAAAAAATGAAGTCTTATATGTTAAAAATGCCCTAGATATTGTATTTATAGGTGAGCCTTCAATGAAACTTTTGTCGTCAAGTATTTGGCTTAAAAATCGGCAAAATCCTATCCAAGAGGGTCTGGCGCGCCGCCCCATGCATAGCCAAAAGGAGTTGGTCAAATTTCTTCTGAAGAATGGCTCCAGGTGCATCACTCCCGCCATAGCACTAAGGAATTAGCCAAAATTTTGAATTTCTAAGACCTTTAGCACCCCATTTCATCTGTAGCACCAGAGTCTTAGTCAAATTCTTTAGCTTTTGGACCCTTCTGGTGCCCCACTTCATCTATAGCCCCAGAATGTTAGGAAAATTTCCCAATTCTTGAATGCTTTTGGGGCTCCACGCCATCCATAGTACCAACTTTGGTGCATTTTCCTTTGAAACACAAATGCTGGGCACTCCACACCAGCCATAGCCCTAGGCCGACTTTTGCAAACTCTTCTTTCTTCACACCTTGAGTCATTTTTGGGTCCTTTTTCCTTGGTTTCCTGCTAAAAATATCTAGAAACATTCATTAGCTCACAAGACACATGAAAATAGGAATTCATATATTTCATAAGAATTATGAACTCAAAACAAGGCAAAGTATGGGGAAAAACATGGCAAATAGGCATAAGAATATGCTCAACATCACCATCCCACACTAAACCATTGTTCGTCCTTGAACAACCCTCAACTCCATGCAAAAACTCATATTTTCTCACCAGTTGTCACCTATATCAATTCACACTCAAAAAACTAGAAGAGAGCAAATGATTAAGTGGTTCAACAACTTTTTGCAATTAACATCAAGCACATGAGAGTTATTCACATTCAAGACTACATAATTTCTATAACCAACTCATTTTTCAAAATAGGGCCAACATGATTAATATGAAACATGCAACACATAGTACACCAACTTAGACATCTTATGCCCCTCACTTTTAGTGATGTTCCTCTCTCAAATTATCAATATAAAGCATGGAACTAATAAGTAAGGCACACTCACACTAAGAAATGATGTATCATACATATGCAATATACCATAAGCTTGCCCTTTATGTACACTTAGACTACTTAGTTATTTCAAGAGATTAAGATCATAATGACTTTTTTGGTTGTAATGTCGGATAAGGGATGGGTAGGAATGATTTTTATTTTATAGTGACTATCTATCCTAAGCACTTTTAAGATATTTTTTATCTTCTTTCAAGTCAACCACCTTTTCCTTGTTGTTCACCGCTCTCTTTACTCACCCTTTTTCTATTCTTTTCATGCTCCTTTTTTCACTATTTGACTGCTAGCCTTTTCTTATAGAATCTCTAAGAATTTTTACTCTTAACATCGTTATTTCACTGACCTACCAACAAGTAACCAACAAGTTTTATGGGCACCCCTTCTTCCTATTTTGTCTTCTTACTTTCCACACATATTTCTTTCTTTCCCTTCCCTTGTCATTCATGTATTGGTGGACCTTTACTTTTAAGTCTCAAGGTGCCTAAGACTACTTTGGATCAACAATTCTGGAGGTCACCCAACAAAAGGGAATATGCTACTTTTGTGGCTAAGTAAATAATAAGGCTTATGGCTCAAGGGGGTTAACTAAGAAAAAATGTTTAGGAAGGTAAACAACAAGGGAAACATGGCTTTTTCAAAGAAGCACCTTAATCATCTCTTAACTCTCTAAGCCATCCAACATACACTGAGGCAAGTTCTAGATGCTACAATATGTACCAAATAAAACAATTAATCTCACCTCACATGTCATTAAGACGCTAGTCGGTTTCCTATAGCTGCACATTCATACAATCATATTGAATGAAATTCTTCATTATTAAGCCTTAAAAAGTCTAAGTGGAATGTAAAAGAGCATACAAGTGATTTATGTCTAACTCAATCCTTAAAAAATTAACCAATTTCCCTTAAGACAGTCATCATCCATCCATCATAGGGAAGGGTCACTACGTCTATGACTCTAACGACTCCTAAAAAATGAAAAAATTACCCGGCTCAAAGGTCTTCCCTTCGGAAAAGAGACGAGCTCATAAGAAAAACTAAAGGGTGGGTGAGACATGCCATTTTCAAATAGATTCAACAAAAACATGATGGAACACTCATCCTTAACCTTAAAATCTAGGGAGACATAGCCTCACCCCACAATTAACTTCTTGCTCTGTCCTCAGGGCATCTAACATTAAAGATCAGATAAGTGTGAGAAATTACTCCTTGAGGCCCTCTAGGGTCTAGCTAGTAGCAGGTTTCTTGGATTCATGGGTCGCCCGACCCTACACATAAGATCAGACCATGCTCCTTAGCTTTGATTTCGGGTACTTAGAGTTCCCATTCTCTACAAAGAAAAATAATTAAAAAATGTCACTATACAAAAACAAGAAAAAATACACTATTATAAATTGGGTTGCCTCCCAAAAAGCATCTGATATAATGTCGTGGCATCACACTATCAAGTTTCACCACTTTTCCTTTGCAGGAAGATCCAAATACACCAGGCGAACAAAATACTTCAGGAGAATGCATCCAGGCAGGTTCCAGAAGAATGATAGATGCTTCATCTTCCACAAGATCGGACACTTCACAAAGAACTGTCCTCAAGCTAAAAAGTCTATCCGGCTTCTCACAGAAAGAGAACAATACGCTGATGTCAGGGAAAATGACTTCGAATAAGTCCTTTCTGAAGAAGAGGAGCCATCAGAAGACACCCTTTTCTCCATGGAAGTATATGAAGAACATGGGCATGACCATTACCAGATCTCAGAGGCTGAGGAAATCAACAACATTATCAATATTCCTCAGGTCCAGCTAAATATTTATCCGTCCAAATGGGATAAGCCAATTCAGTTATTTGCATTCATGGATACTGGTGCGGCCTCATCATTGATGAACCCAGAAGTGCTTCCTGATGATCAGTGGATCACTCATTTCAATAAATTCAACACTACATCAAATGGAATCCTGACAACCACAGTCATCAAAACATCCGATAACAATCGAGTTCTTCCCAGGACTAAAATCCAGAACAAAGTTGTTCGGATCAGATGTCCCAGGAAAGGATCTCATAATCGGATTGTACATCTTCAGACAACTCAAGGATCGACTCCACATTGGAGCCTATGTGTTACACCCCGCAAATTCTTGACATGTAGATGGTCTATTCGATGTTGGTTAAGAGTTTTAGAATTCCATACATGCTAGAAAAAGGCCCGGGGAAAGATCGGACAAGCGCCAAGTCGGCGCGTCGCAAGGCAAAATGTGACT
>JACEIK010004543.1:0-18315 GCA_018107945.1 Datura stramonium | reverse complement strand
GTAACTAGATAGCATGGTGGCCTTGTCGGCCCGCATAGGTTTCCCCATAAGAGTAGGATTCTGGTTAGCTGATGATACAGGACAGGTGGCTATAGGCCCAATCAGCCGGAGGCTGTATTTACAGCCGTTATATAGCCCGTCGATTCAAGGAATCTGAGATAGAGCCAGCCAGGCACCAGATGTACTTAGGCTCACCAGTTTAGCAGTCCAGGTCCTAATAGGGCACCAGGTGCCAGTCATACCCCCCAAGGCGGGGTGTGACACTATGAAATAGCGTTCAAAAATCAGTTCAAGCCATACTCAAAAGTCTCACGCTTATTGAAGATCACTGAAGATGAACAAATGAGAGAAATAAAGAAACAGTTGATGGAACATTCATGTGCTGAATCTCATAAGGAGTTCATGAAGAAATGTTGCAACCCACTCTGGCTAAATGAAGAATTCTTCATCAAACTCCCATTCAAGAAGAATGAAAACATATACCCAACCAAGGCAAGCCATTCTGGCATAAATTCAGAGCACGTCCAGCTTGCAAAGGAGTGCACTGAACTCATGGAGTTTTGACTGATCGAGCCATATGATTCTAAATGGGCATGTGAAGCTTTCTATGTCAACAAGAGAGCTGAGCAAACAAGAGGTAAACTCGGATTAGTCATAAACTACCAGCCACTCAACTATTTCTGACAAGATGATAAGTTCCCTATACCTAATAGGCTTACCCTATTTTAACACTTAGCCAAAGTTAGATATTTTTCCAAGTTTGATCTCAAATCTTGATTTTGGCAATTGGGGATACATCCTGAGGAAAGACTAAAAATAGGATTTTGCATTCCTGACCAACACTTCCAATGGAAGGTTATTCCATTTGGGCGGAAACCTGAACCCTCTCTATTCCAAAAAGCCATAATCAAAATCTTTCAGCCTATCCTCCACACCTCACTAGTATACATTGATGATATCCTATTGTTCAGTGATACTTTGGAGGAACACTTTGCCTTACTCCGTCATTCTCATAATATAGTAAGAGTAAATGGAGTCATGCTCTCTACTAAGAAAATGGTCCTTGTTCAAAAAGACATTGATTTCTTAGGGATGCGATTTAGCAATGGAGCATATAGTCCAAGTCCGCACATATGTAAGGAATTACTTAGATTTCCAGACACCAACTTCACCACAAAGCAGCTTCAACAATTTTTAGGGATTATAAATTATGTTAGAGATTTTATTCCTGAAGTCTCTACGTATATTTATCCACTTAAAAATGCTAGAAAAAAATTCCCAAGCATGAGGTAAGGAGCAGGATGAAGCTGTCCAAAGGATCAAGCAAATCTCCCAACAGGTGAAGACTCTCCATATTACTACAGATGGAAAGAAGATACTGCAGACTGATGCCAACAATGAATACTGGAGTGCAGTTCTTATGGAAGGAAAAGATGGCCACAGAAGGATATGCGGATATGCTAGCAGAAAATTCAAGGATTCAGAGCAGCACTACCATTCAACCTTCAAGGAAATTCTAGTTGTGAAAAATGGAATCAAGAAATTCAACTTCCTCCTAATTCACACTAACTTTCTCATCGAGATGGATATGAAGGCATTCCCAAAGATGATCTAGATAAATCCAAAGATACTTCCACACCCGTAAATTCTCAGATGGGTACAGTGGTTCTCACCGTACAAATTCCATGTGAAGCACCTAAAAGGGAAAGATAATTTCCTGGCAGACTTCCTATCGCAATCAGATTAATTCGCAAAAAGGTTTTTGATAGAGAAGCCCAATAAGATGAAGGAACCAGCCGGCCAGGTGTTCATGCTTACTAACCCACCAGGTCCTAGGTCATCAAGGCTGCCAAGCCATCCACCAGACTTGTTCAGTCAATATTAGGACTCGTTCGACCCATCCATCCTAATCGTAAGACGAACTTTCTATGAGCTACAAGTTTTCAGGAAATACGGAGGATCCATCCTGAAACCTTATGGAGTAAACTCGAAATACCCATTTTGTCACTAGTTTATTCCACTTGCTAATGATTTCCCACAGGAACTCTTATGGTTCTTATGGTACTTATGTCACCAGTATTAAATCTTGATGGAATTCAAATGCAATGTATTCAGGGATTTTGACAAGATTGAACCAGCTTTGAAGATATTCCTATAATGGTTCAAACCGCGGCAATACTGGGTTCAATGCTTCAAAAATTCATACGATGCAAAGATATTCATGATGCATCGACCAGTAAAGTTAATCGACGGGAAAGTCCATGCGAGCCAAAACTCTCTTTCTGTTGGCGATTTCCAATCTCTATTTTATCCTTGGAAGAAGAATACTACGAAGCACAAAGGTTTATCTTCCAGCAAAATAAGTGCATTCCAAAAGAGATTTGGCCAAAAGAATTGGCACAATGGAACCACACTGATACACATCCTCACTGGGAAGAAGTCCGAAAAGCAAAAAAGGAATATCAAGCACCCTACAAGATCACCAGGGATGAAATCATCAAGCCATTACACGGATCAGGCTGAATGTTCCATCAAATACATCATCACAGAACTCTCAAAAAATGAAGCAACCATTGCAGAAAAGTCGAGAAGGAAATGCTACTTTACGAGATCGTTAAAACGGAGTTTGCATGATACTAGCTTCTTCGTCGGCAAACATGGAGTCTGATGGGATCCAGGTAGAGAATGCTCAAACCCAACAATGGAACCTTCACATTTTGTCCCACCAGATAATGGATGATGATGTATGCCAGACGTGTGCGAGACTCTAGAAGCTCACCGCCTCAGACCACCCGCCAAAATTTACTACCCTTATGAAGATGAAAGTGGGCCCCACTTCGCATGCTTTTCACATGGGTTCCTTGTGCATATTAGGCTAGACGTTTTATTAGGCCTTTTGGTTTATTAGGAATTTTGTTGTTATTAGGATTTGTAGATGAGTTTGTTTAAATAAGCGTGCTAGATTTGTCTGTATCAGGCCATGTAAATAGGTGTGTCGTTTTCATTTTGTTAGGCTTTCTAAAAAGGCGTGCCAAGTCTATATTGTGTAGAGTCTTATCTCATAGTCCCCTAACCTCTATATAAAGGAGGCTAGGCTATCCATTGTAACTTAGAGTCAAAATCAGAGTAGAGTCAAAGAGAGACAAATAGAATCATCAGAGTCTATAAAAATTTCCGATGTTCAATAATATGAGTGCTTGCTAAATTCTCTCTTGTTCTTCCTTTCCAAAGGCATGGTATGGCTGATCCTTTGGAAGTAGTATAGGGCCTCGACACGTTGGGTAAGCAAGCTTGTTACAAGTACAATAGTTTTTTGAAGTTTATAAACAACTAAATTTATAAGTAGAGTAAAAGATTTCCCGAGTTGTGTAGCTTGGCAAACCGTCCAGGTGGATGTAGAAGCCAACCCCTTTTTGTAGGAAAATTCTTTTGTGTCTACGATGAAATTTACTATTCAACTGACTTGGCAAGCCGTTCTCCGGGATGTAGAAGTCGGGTTTCGTGGAAAGCGTCCTTCGAGATGTTGAAGCCCAGTCCCGCTTCGTTGGAAAACTATTGTGCCTGCAATCTCGCCGCCTTGCCCACCGTTTCCTCGCCCTGTCTTACTCAACATCTGGTATCAGAGCCAGGTTGATCTCTTGTTGCCCGGCGTTTCCTCGACCTGTCTTACCCAACATCTTGTATCAGAGCCAGAACCATGTCCTTTTGGAGGGAGGAGTAGTTTGAATAGCTATGAGTGAGTCTACGTCCAGTCTTTGTAAATATTCTTCTTCTTCTTCTTCGTCGAGTCTTTGTAAATCTATCACCAAAGTTCCTATGTCCACTACACTTAGTAAAACTCTGTCTTGTAAATATGACTATCTTTATGAAGTATATATACTGCTAGATGAAAACAAAGTGTCTAGTACATACTTGCCTCTCCTAAATCCTTATTTCGCCTTTGCCAAAAAGACAACCAATCCACGGTTACAAATTTGTTCTTTGGTCCAACATAAACCTAAAGGAGTAAAGGAATATTTTGCTGCTTCAAAACTCGATTAGCATCCTATTCTTTCTACTCAAGAAGAACAGTTTGTCACCTGGCAGATTCTCGATGATTTTCCAAAATAATGGAAAAGTCACGGATTCACCCATATTCATTTTGGTGTTGTCCGAATCGCCTTGTCATATCATGGAAGGAAAGGTCAACATGTTGTTGCGCATCTTTCATTCTTTGATTCACAATACCAGGAGTACCAACATGCAAATTTCGGTACAATCGAGGTCACCTTGAATGCTGGGACAGTTTTTGTCACGTTATATCCAAATTTTCAACATGTCCCTAAGTGACCCATATCTTATAGAAGCCTTAAAGATCCAAGTACAAATATAGGGAGCTCTACAATCTATAGATTCTATCCAGGCAACTCTTCACTACCAAATAACTTGGCGAGTTCAGAACCATGCTATGGATCTTTCATTTCCGGGTGGAGATGATGCTTTACTACTACATATAGATGCCACCAACGGAACTACCACATGCACCCAAATACCCAGAAAAATACCAAAGGAAGAGCTTGTAAAAATTCTTCCTGACTCATGGGTTACCAATTATGAGCGGATGAGAGAACCTCCTATTGAACCTCTTCGATCCACCGAACCAATCTTTGTCAAAAAATAGGATAAAACCGTGGCCATAAGCTTTGACCACTCTCATCTCAAAAAACCAAATAGCACAACCTTTTCTCTTCAAATGTACCAGCCTACATCTAAACCTCTGCCTGAAGATGAAGAGGATCTATTTGATTGGAGCCTTCCAGCAGTCATGAGTGAACATGATTGGATCAAACAGTTCAATCACGAAGATCGTGACGTAAGATGGTTCAAATATCCCTTCACCGGGAACTGCCCTTGGGATATCGAATGTGACTGCCAAGAATGTCTGGAGGATGAATTTGAATATATAGAGAAGAAGGCCAAACCTAAAAAGAAGGGGAGATGCTCTGAAAAGGAATTCCGTAAGCGGTATGAAGAGGGGGATCCATCTATCGGTTCCTTAGTCGTCCAGGAAAATATGAATTCCTTGTCTCCTACAAACCCCAAGATTGGCCAACTCTCCCTACTCCAGCTAAAAAACCTCACAACCCTCAAATCTTAATGATGAGTCCATCTAGCTCTAGCCATACTCCAGAATTCCCATCACAACAACCCTTTGAAAAAGATGGTGTATGCCATGCACCAAAAATACCAAAAAAAATGTTGTGTTGCCAACTAGAGAAAAGCCACCTACCAGATATATTGAGGCTACCATCAACTGGCAATCAGAGAATGCCATCTGCCAGAACAAGGTGCTGACCAACATCGGCACTTCCCCCAAGAACGTTTCTCACACACAGACTAAGATGATGAGAAAGGTGGAAAGCATTGAGAAGAAAGTGGAACAGTCATCCAATCAACATGTCGGTCTTATTCGAGCCTTGGAATTACGACTGCAGAATATGCAGTATGAGATCTGTCCACCAGGCACTTCACTTTTCCACTTCGTTTCATAGCAACAAAAGGAAATTACTGACATCAAAGAACAAATCAAACTACTAAGACATGGACCTTTTGGGCCACAAAAAACCCAAAGCCACTCTCCAAAATCCTCCTTTTTCCCTATGTCGTCACACACCTTATCCTCAAAAATCCAAAGAGGAAATTGAGTTTGATATTGCAAAATGGGTTTGGGAAAGGAAAGATGCCCTTGCAGCAGAAAAATAGGCCAAAAGAAGGAACGAGGTTGGAGAAAGTCCAAAGGAGCCAGATCAAGAAAACTTGATGATCTCAGATCAAGTTGTTCCATATCTCTATGGCTTGGACGAGAATGATAGCACAGATCCAGCACTGAAGAGACAACAGACAGTGATCCAACTGATGAAACTGAAGAAACGGAGATCGAGTCAAGTGAGGATATCTCACTAGACACCTCCGAGGAAGATAATCCACCGATATACATGAATCAACCAAAAGAACTAGAAGTTTCTGAAGTCGATGATGATCAAGACGGGATAACAAAAGACCCAATTTCGGAAAGGAGACCAGAACAACCAACGCCAAAATTGGTTGGAGCTGGATTCCATACTTTCACTCTCGATGATGTCAAGGTTTCGAAATGGCCACAAAGGATCCAATATTTCCTTACTTGGATGGTAAAGAAACACTTGGTAGAGTGAGAGAAATATCTAATCCTGTCAGAGTTCACATAAAGTTTCTCCGGCGTCCTTAGAGATTGGTGGATCGCACTGGGAATGTATGACAAGAATACTTTCCTCACGTCCCAAGACTTTTCTTTCAACATCAGAATCATGCATGAAGTCTTTTGTGGAGATATAGGCCAAAGGCAAGAAAATCTATGAAGACAATTCTTCGATATGAAATGCGTATGATTCGATAGAGATGTCATTGATATTCATTTCCAGAAAATGGCAAAAATATACTTTGAACTTGGTGGAGATGCCAGTTTGAAGCAAGCCTTCGTTTAATCCTTTCTAAAGATGTTAGCAGGACAAACCATGATGATTATTGAAGAAAAGTTCCAGTCAATCACAATCCCTCAAGTTGGCTACATAAGGCAAGCAATTTTTATGGCTCTAGAAGATATATGCACAAAAAGATCTGTTCTTAAGTTGATCATGCACAACAATCCATCCCTTGATAAAGCCTGCAGCAAGACTGACCTAATCACTGGGTCCAGTTGCTCTTGCCATGCTCGAAGGCAAAGCAGATACAAGAAATACAAGAAGTTAAAATGGCCAAAGCCTACTGGAGGAAGATCCAAATACACCAGGCGAACAAAATACTTCAGGAGAAAGCATCCAGGAAGGTTCCAGAAGAATGACAAATGCTTCATCTGCCACAAGATCGGACACTTCGCAAAAAACTGTCCTCAAGCTAAAAAGTCTATTCGACTTCTCACATAAATAGAACAATACGCTGATATCAGGGACAATGACCTCGAATCAGTCCTTTCTGCAGAAGACGAGCTGTCAGAAGACACCCTTTTCTCCATGGATGTATATGAAGAACATGGGCATTACGATTACCAGATCTCAGAGGCTGAGGAAATCAACAACATTATCAATATTCATCAGGTCCAGCTAAATCTTTATCCATCCAAATGGGATAATCCAATTCAGGTCATTGCATTCATGGATACTGGTGAGGCCTCATCATTGATGAATCCAGTAGTGCTTCCTGATGATCAGTGGATCACTCATTTCAAGAACTTCAACACTGCATCAAACGGAATCCTGACAACCACGATCATCACAAAACATCAGATAACAATCGAGTTCTTCCCGAGACTAAAATTCAGAACAAAGTTGTTCGGATCATATGTCCCAGGAAAGGATCTCATAATCGAATTTGATATCATCATACAACTCAAGGATCGACTCCACATTGGAGCCTATGGAATAGCTTTCAAAAATCAGTTTAAGCCATACTCAGAAGTCTCACGCTTATTCCAGATCACTGAAGAATAATAGATCAGAGAAATGAGCAACAGTTGATGGAACAATCATGTGCTGAATCTCATAAGAAGTTCATAAAGAAATGTCCCAACCCACTCTGGCTGAATGAAGAATTCTTCAACAAAATCCCATTCAAGAAGAATGAAAACATCAACCCAACTAAGGAAAGCCCTTCTGGCATGAATCTAGAACACCTCCAGCTTGTAAAGGAGTGTGCTGAACTCATGGAGTTTGGACTGATCGAGTCGTCTGATTCTCAATGGGCATGTGAAGCTTTCTATGTCAACAAGATAGCTGAGCAAACAAGAGGTAAACTCAGATTAGTGATAAACTACCAGCCACTCAACTATTTCCTCCAAGATGATAATTTCCCTATACCTAATAGGCTTACCCTAATTTCACACTTAGCCAAAGCTAGATATTTTTCCAAATTTGATCTCAAATCTGGATTTTTGCAATTGGGGATACATCTTGAGTAAAGACCAAAAACAGGATTTTGAATTCCTGACCAACACTTCCAATGGAAGGTTATTCCATTTGGGCTGAAACCTACACCCTCTCTATTCCAAATAGCCATGATCAAAATCTTTCAGCCTATCCTCCATACTTCACTTGTATACATTGACGATATCCTATTGTTCAGTGATACTTTGGAGGAACACTTTGCCTTACTCCGTCTTTCTCATAATATAGTAAGATTAAATGGAGTCATGCTCTCTTATAAAAAAATGGTCCTTCTTCAAAAAGACATTGATTTCTTAGGGATGCATTTTAGCAGTGGAGCATATAGTCCAGGTCCTCACATATGTCAGGAATTACTCAGATTTCCAGACACCAACTTCACCGTAAAGCAGCTTCAACAATTTTTAGGGATTATAAATTATGTTAGAGATTTTATTCCTGAAGTCTGTACATATATTTATCCACTTAAAAAATTGCTAAAAAAGAATGCCCAAGCATGGGGTAAGGAGCAGGATGAAGCCGTCCAAAGGATCAAGAAAATCTCCCAACAGGTGAAGACTCTCCATATTCCTTCAGATGGAAAGAAGAAACTGCAGACTGATGCCAGCAATGAGTACTGGAGTGCAGTTCTTATGGAAGAAAAAGATGGCCACAGAAGGATATGCGGATATGCTAGCGAAAAATTCAAGGATTAAGAACATCACTACCATTCAACCTTCAAGGAAATTCCAACTGTGAAAAATGGAATCAAGAAATTCAACTTCTTCCTAATTCACACTGAATTTCTCATCGAGATAGATATGAAGGTATTCCCGAAGATGATCTAGTTAGATCCAAAGATATTTCCACACCTACAAATTCTCATATGGGCACAATGGTTCTCACCCTATAAATTCCAAGTAAAGCACTTGAAAGGGAAAGATAATTTCCTGGCAGACTTGCTATCGCGACCGGATGAATTCGCAAAAAGGATTTTGCTATAGAAGCCCAAGAAGATGAAGAAACCAACCGGCCATGTGTTCATGCTTACTAACTCACTAGGTCCCAAGTCATCAAGGCTGCCAAGACATCCGCTGGACTTGTTCAGTCAATATGTGGACCCGTTCGACCCATCCATCCTGATCAAGAGACGGACTTTCTATGAGCTACAAGTTTTCAGGAAATACAAAGGATCCATCCTGAAACCTTATGGAGTCAACCCGTAATCCCCGTTTTGTCACGTGTTTATTCCACTTGCTAATGATTTCCCACAGGAACTCTTGGGGTTCTTTTGGTACTTATGTCACCAGTATTATATCCTGATGGAATTCAAATGCAATGTATTCAAGGATTTTGAAAAGATTGAACCAGCTTTGAAGATATTCCTACAATGGTTCAAACCGCGACAATATTGGGTTCAATGCTTCAAGAATTCATACGATGTAAAGATATTCATGCTGCATCGACCAGTAAAGTTAATCGACGGGAAAGTCCATGTTGAGCCAAAACTCTCTTTCTGTTGGCGATTTCCAGTCTCTATTTTGTCCTTGGAAGAAGAATACTATGAAGCACAAAGGTTTATCTTCCAGCAAAATAAGTGAATTCCAAAAGAGATTTGGCCGAAAGAATGGGCACCATGGAACCACACTGATACACATCCTCACTAGGAAGAAGTCCGGAAAGCAAAAAAGGAATATCAGGCACCCTACGAGATCATCAGGGATGAAATCACTCAAGCCATTACACGGATCAAGCTGAACGTTCCATCAAATACTTTATCACAGAACTCTCCAAAAATGAAGCAAGCCATTGCAGAAACGCCGAGCAGGAAATGCTACATTACAAGATCGTTAAAATGGAGTTTGCATTATACTAGCTTCTTCGTCGGCAAACATGGAGTCCGATGGGATAAAGGTGGAGAATGCTCAAACCCACCAATGGATCTGATACCAGATGTTGAGTAAGACAGGGCGAGGAAACGACGGGCAAGGCGGCGAAATTGCAAGCACAATAGTTTTTCTACGAAGGGGGACTGGGCTTCAACATCCCGAAGGACGGCTTGCCATGAAACCTGGCTTCTACATTCTGGAGGACGGCTTGCCATGTCAATCGAACAGTAAATTTCATCATATAAATAAAAGAATTTCCCTACCAAAAGGGGTTGGCTTCTACATCCACCTGGACGGTTTGCCAAGATACACAACTCGGGAAATCTTTTACTCTACTTATAAGTTTAGCTGTTTATAAACTTTTGAAAACTATTGTACTTGTAACAAGATTGCTTACCCGATGTGTCGAGGCCCCATACTACGTCAAAAGGATCAGCCATACCATGCCTTTGGAAAGGAAGAACAAGGGAGAATTTAGCAAACACTCATATTATTGAACATAGGAAATTTTTAGACTCTGATGATTCTATTTGACTCTCTTCGACTCTACTCTGATTTTAACTCTGAGTTACAATGGACAGCCTAGCCTCCTTTATATAGAGGTTAGGAGACTACAAGATAAGACTCTATACAAGATAGACTTGGCATACCTTTCTAGAAAGAATAACAAAACGAAAACAACACACCTATTTACATGGCCTGATACAGACAAATCTGCCACGCTTATTTAAACAAGCTCATCTACAAAGCCTAATAACAACAGACACCTCTTAAACCAAACGGCCTAATAAAACGGCTAGCCTAATATGCACAAGGAACCCATGTGAAAAGCATGTGAAGTGGGCCCGCTTTCATTTTCATAAGGGTAGTAAATTTCGGCAGGTGGTTTGAAGCGGTGAGCTTCTAGAGTCTCGCACATATCTTGCATACATCATATCCATTATCTGGTGGGACAACGTGTGAAGGTTGTCCCCACTTTGAGATTATAAATTTCACCCCTAATTTCTTTTTCAGTTTTTCCGTTATGCTCCAGGGGTGGTGGTGTAAACATGAAGGGACCAAATAAAAGATGTTGCATCCAGCACTTCTTCGCCCTTAAGTGAAGGATATCATTATGTCTCTTTGGCATAATATATTTTAGGATATAGGGGAATTTTTCCTCAACTAAACATCTCTCTATAGGCTTTGAAGTCGGTATTTCTAGGTTGCCCACCAGACACAATGTCGAAAAGTGTTTTGAATGAGGACCAATACGCCCTAACTCAAAGATTGCGTTATGCTTGAAATCCTTACTTTTATCCACCTTCTCAACATCAACATCAACCAACAAAGAATCTTCTAAAGGTTGGCATTCTTCTTTTTGTTCCATGCATTGGCTAGTATCTGCAACACTTTGTAGTTGGGACTCAGAAGCCTCAACTATATCATTCAGGGTCCACTTTGTAGTTGGGACTCAGACGCCTCAACTATTTCATTCAAAAGACCATGCAGGTTGTGGATACTAGACCCAAACTAGTCTATCTCTTGTCTAACCTCTATTCTCGCTTCCACATAACGTTTCTTTTGAGTATTTACTAAGACCGTGACTTGAAACTCATTAAAAGTTGCAGCCTCAGCCATCATCTCTGTGAACTTGGCACTCACACTTTTAAAGATTTTCCTTGTTCTGTATGTTGCTGCCTTATTACTTCCATATGCTCCAAGATCAGTGTTTCCATATTGTTTATTTGAGCATGATGTTCCTCCTCTTCATTATTCATGTAAGCATAAAAAAAACAAGAGGAGCATAAAAGGGGCTTGGGGAAGGGGAATAAAAGTCATGGAAACTACTCTAATAGCCATCCAGACCACCACATACACCACAAGTATGACAGTGTTTCCACAAGTGGTGTCCTCCAAAATTCAGATATGGATAACAAAAATATGAATACTCATTATTCGACCCATTTATATACCAAGATGTCATGTTAAGAGTGGTAAAATACTAAAAAAGTAAAAATAAAAATCTATACAATATACTTACAAAAATTAAATACTTGAATAGTTAAATAAAAATCCTAACCAAAAATAATTAATATTCAAGTCCCCGACAACAATGCCAAAAACTTGATGTCGCTGAAGTGCACGTGGTCGTCGAGTAATATAAGACGGTGAAGTCTTCATTATTGATCTCTCAGAGACTTGTCAAATCAATCGTTTTAAGGTTATTTGTTTTGCTATTCTAACAAAATAAATATAATGGAGAAAGTTTTGGAGAATTAAACTACTAAAACCTGAAATGTAAAATTAATTTAAGACTTAGATTGTTGCAAATATGTTTGTATTTCAAATGATGAATAAAATCTAGGACATTGACACTTTCATTTCAAGTTGAGTTCTAAAGACATGATTATTCTAGATAGATTCCTCCTAAAGTTTATAGTTTATGGTTACTATAGCATTTCTTTAAACTCTCCCAAGCATCCAAGAACTATCTCATGAACCCTAATGCCTATATCCCTATCATCGTAGAAGAAATATGAATGACGTTATGCCTACTTGCATTTTAACTTAATAGGGTTGAAGGGTATATCCCTATCCTCAACAACAACTTCTAAACTCCAACCAATGGGCTAAAGGATCTTCGAATTCCTGTTTCATGTGTACTTTTAACCTTTTCGGTTCCCTTTCCCAAGTCCAACCAAAAGCAAATAGATTTAATCATAAGGTGATCAATCTAGTGAATAAAAAATTAAAAAGTAAATATAAACAACCTTTAATGAAGAATCAACACTAGCATTAACCAGTCTTTCAAATGTCAATCATCCACTATGGCCAAAACCCTAGAATGGGCCCTTAGCCACTCATAGACAAGCGTAAAAACAAAGATAACATCATCACTCTCAATAAAATAATAAATAAAAGAAGAAACCTAAGTAAAACTTATCTCTCCTCCAAAAGTTGCATTTACAACCTTGTATGATCAAACAAAATAAAGTCTAATATGCTAAAAATGCCCTAGATGTTGTATTTATAGGTGAGCCTTCAAATGACTCTTTTTCCCTCAAGTATTTGGCTTAAAAATCAGAAAAATCCCATCCAGGAGGGTCTGGCACGCCGTTCCATGCATAGCCCCAAGGAGTTAGTTAAATTTCCTCTGAAGAATGGCTTCGGATGCCCAATTTCCACCATAGAACCAAGGACTTAGCAAAATTTCTACACTTTTGAGACCTCTGGTGACTCTCTTCATCCATAGCACCAGAGTATTAGTCATATTCTTTAGCTTTAGGACCCTTCTAGTGCCCCACTTCATCCATAACCCTAGAACGTTATGAAAAATTCCTAAGTCTGGAATGCTTCTGGGGCTCCATGGAATCTATAACACCAACTTTGGTGCATTTTCCTCTGAAACACAAGTGTTGGGCATGCCACGCCAGCCATAGCCCCACGCTGACTTTCGCAAACTCCTCTTCTTCACACATTGAATCATATTTGGATCAATTTTTCTTGGTTTCTTCCTCAAAACATCTAGAAACATTCATTAGCTCATCAGACACACGGAAACATGAATCCATACATTTCATAAGGATTATAAACTTAAAATAAGGAAAAATATGGGAAAAAACATGGCAAATGGGCATAAGAATATGCGCAACATCAGCTATAAACCTTGCCAAATTTGGCATTGTGAGGTCTTTTAGCCTGTCATTCACCCACGCCTCCATGGCATCAATATGAGCATGAAGCTTCTTGTACGGCTCTAAAGCAGATATGATATCTCGGTGTACAAAAAGGCCTAGCTTGTTTCACCCTGAAAATTATTTTGATGATTATTTGATGTTTATATGTTGTATTAAGGGAATTATGGGTTTATGTTGGCAGGTGAGGTGAGAAACACGTGCAAAGGGAAAAGTGAAGAGTATGTAAAGTTTGTAAGTAAGGAGCAAATTTAAATAGACATATCTCCAAATATATAATGATTCAGAAGTCCTATAACCTATCAAATGTAAGTTATTTGAGTCTGCTTTATAGTGAAAAATTCACTCATCAATCGGAGTTCAGAGTAAAAAGTTATGCTCGTTTGAAGACAGCACTAACGACAGTGAAAGCGTCATAGCGCGCGGGCACCGAGACAGGCAGGAAGCAGGTGTGCGTGCATCGAGATAGGCAGGAAGCAGGCACGCGCACACAAGGGCACATCACATGGGTGCCACATGCGGGCACTGCCCAGCTTGCCTGTATGAAGTAATTTTGTTCTAAAGAGCTCATTTCTACTCCGTTTGACCTCTTCTTTTTTTCCAGAATTTGCAGAATTAAGAGCCCTATCACATGGTGAAAAGATATTTCCAGGTAAGAAACTTCACTCTTGTCTCTTTTGGGCTTTGGGAAGATAACCTTGAAATAAAGTCATGGCTTGTTGTTGATTGTGGTGTTGCTGCGTTTTTAGCTGGTTCTGGACAGAGGAAAGAGTAGGAGCCTGAGATAGAGCTAGCCAGGCACCNGTTTTTAGCTGGTTCTGGACAGAGGAAAGAGTAGGAGTCTACTCCTACTTTAGCTAATAACATCTCCATGAAAGGGTAAGTAATTCCCTTTTTTATAGGAATATATCATGAGTATAAAACTAAATTAGTTATGAACCCATGGGGAACACTTACCCTAGTTAATTGCAAATCTTCATAAACAACAATCAATTTTCAATCTTGTTTTATAACTGTTTTCTATAAATCCCCCTTTTTGGAAAATAATATGCCTAATAGCTTAAATACTTGCATTATTCTATATCTTACCATAATACATATGGGTTTGACCCCAATCTTTGTTGGGTTATTTATTGACAATGTCTGGTTCATACTTTATCAGGAGTGTGAGTTTGAGCATTATCAAAATGTGGCGCCATTTTGGGGGTATATGGATTAAGATTAAATTAATTTCTTGTGTTTAACTTTTAGTTGTTATTTACTTATTTATATTCTCCTTTTTGTTTTTGATACCCACAGGTTGTCTCTTGGTGAATGCCAAGTACTCGGCTGAGTGGAAACCCCCTGATTCCTCTTGATCTTAAACTAAAGTGAACACTGCGAAGAATGGAGAACCACGAGGAAAGAGAGACACGTGTTGCTAAAGAATCTAGGAAATTTGCGCTTTAGGAAGTTGAGATGCTCGAGATGAAGTCGTAAATGCTGGCCGCCATAGAAGGGGCAATAGAGGCCAGAGATATGCTCGTAAGTTCTTTTATGAGGATGACCCAGATATTGATGAAGTCGGGTCAACTGGAGCTATTGTATCACCACCTTTTCCTGCTAGGGTAAAGTTTGACATCACTAGCACCATGATAAAGTTGATGAATATGAAAGGGGTGTTTTGTTGTCATGCAACGGATGATGCCAACTTTCACTTGATGATCTTTGTGTTACACCCCAAAAATTTTCTTTGATAATTATTTGATGATTATAGGTCATATTAAGGGAATTATAGGTTGTATATCGGTTGTAGGTGAGGAGGGAAACATGTGCAAAGGGAAAAGCGAAGAGTATGTGAAGTTTGTAAGGATCAACTTTAAGTGGACATATCTCCAAATATATAACGATTCAGATGTATTATAACCTATCACATGAAAGGTATTTGAGTCTAGTTTAAAGAGAAAAATACCTCTCGTCAATCGGAGTTCGGAGTAAAACGTTATGCTCGTTTGAAGACAGCATTGTCGGTTGGGAGAGCGCCCAGGCATGCGGGCATGTTGCACGAGCGCCGCACGCGGGCACCACCTAGGCATTGGCCAGCCCACCAAAATGAAGTAAATTTGACCTAGAAAGCTCATTTCTACTCCATTTTACTTGATTTTTTTAAGAATTCAGATAATTTAAAGCTCTATCCAATGGTGAAAACAAATCCCAGGTAAGAACTTGTATGTATAGGTCAAATTTCCTTATAGTCCAAGCTTGGAAAGGGTTTCTTATGTCGTAAGCTTCTAACCATTGAGTTGCTGCGTTTTTGGCTGCCAAGCTACTGTGTTTTTGGGCAGTAGGGAGGTGAAGTTCTACCTCCATCTTGGTGAGAGTTGAGTACAAAAGTAGGTAAGTGTTTTTACTCCTTAAATTCTCGTGAATTCACAAGTTATGTTGGAAGTGAAGTTGGAACATAAGTGTTGCTTGTGTGTGTGTTGCTGCTGTGTTTCGGTGGATTTGTTACTATGTGTTTGAATCAATAGCTAGTTAAGGATATTCTCCATTTTGGTTGGAGTTGAATAAAAATATAATGTAAGTGTTTCTACTTATTAATTCCTATGAATTTTCAAGCTAAAGGTAGAGGTTGAAAGTGAAGGTTGAGCTACTGTTTTGTACGTGTTATGGAGATAAGCTGCTACTTGTTTTGAAGGTTAGAGTTGCTATGTTTTGTTGAGAATATACTCTATATTTTTTTGTGAGAAAAGTTAGGTAATTTCCTACTTATATTTTCCCTCAAAGTTGTAGAAACAAGTTGAAGTAAGAAATGCCAAATGTTGCCTTGTTTATTTGTGTTGTGACTGCCTATTGGTGCGACGTTTTGATTGGATAAAAATGCTTAAAACAGCCTATTTAATTGGTTATAAACTCAAGGAATTGAAGAGGCTAACTACTGGTTGCTGAAGGGAAAATTCAGCTAAGAAAAACTCGTCAGAAACAAGGTATGTAAGGTGCTTGTTATCTCTTATTTTCAAGCATGTTTTCATCTCGTCGACGAGTCTGGCATTCCTATGTATCTAAGTTTATGTTGGAAACATATTATGGTTCTGTCCAAGGGTTAAGTTGCTTAATAGAAGCCATTGGTAAAAGGGTTGAAGCTTGTGAAGGTAAAGCAAAAGAGTATAATTTATACTCTTGTTGTCATAGCTATAGATTGAGTCTGGAGACCCCTCAACGTGGACACTGTGAGCTGGTCCTTTATTTTATGTTACATATATGTGGTGCGAAATGTGATAAATATTGGATGCTAAGTGAAATTGGTAAAAAGGGCAAGACGATGACGCATCAAGGAACTTAACGCTAGAAAACGACTTTAAACTAAACAAGGGTAATTGAGAATAACGAAATGGAAATACCTAACAATAGTCATCCACCCTCTTATTCACATGTTCTAAGTTATTTAAGTCCAAGGGGAGATTCCTTGATTTCTCTCCCTTTAGCTAACCGGCTAGTTTACAAGTTTCTAAACCAACCGATATGTTGAACTTGAAAGATAGAAGTCGAATGTGTAAATTATTGATATTTTTATGCAACCATATTTATGGGAAGGTTATACATAGTATCTTAAAGTTAGTAGGTTATACGGAAATAAGAAAAAATTTACGCTTATGCTTACATTCAAGTTACATGCTAAGGAAACAAGAATTGTCTTTAAAATGTCACCGTAGGTTTAGTGGAACTCTTGTGCTATCTGAACCTCCTGGGAGTCGCCAAGGCATTAAGTTAAATAAGTGGTGTAAATACATTATGTGGTAAAATTATACAATGAATATTATGTAATGACCTTCTATGAATCAATTAGAGTTGAACGTCTCTAAATTAGTAACGTAAGTTAAAGAGAAGCTCTCCGCTATACCCCTAAATGATTATTTAAGTTATGCATTCTATGTGTTGAAATTATTTTCCAAGTTTTGAAAAGGTTAATCCTTGGAGCTTCTAAGCTGCTTATAATTATGTAAGTTTTCTTAAGCTCCTGAGATAATTGCACATTTGTGTGTGTTAATCCAGCATCGTTCGAATTACGGCTATAAGTCCTTATTTGCCAATAAGGCAGCACTTAGAGAGTTGCTCAAGAGTTCCCAAGTTACAGAGTCCAAGTCTCAGATCCTTAATTTATGCCTTCATGTCCCTATGTTATGTCGAAATGTGCTATGCTAATCTAAGAAGTTTTCTAGAAATCATATTTTGAGAATCGTGCAAATGTCTCAGTCAAGTATTTGAAGTTACATACAAGTCATTATAAGAATTTCTAGTAAGAAGTCTTAATGTATATGATTTTAATTTTATAACATATAGTTGAATTCTTTCAGTTATATACAAGTCATACATCTATATATTCAGCTTTTGTTGAGTTATCATTTGAAATTCATAAATTTAGAGGAGAGATTTTCCCATGTACTAATGTCCCCAACGTCGAAGTAGGTATAAGCACAGGCGATGATAATGATCAGTTAAGGTTAGAACTTCTACTCCCAGGAAGTCTCCTGGAGGTCACGCAGTTAACTAAATATGCGTTCATACGTTATACAGAAGTTTCATACATTGTATGTCTGCCATTCAGTTCTCAGCCCTATGTATATGTTAAGTGTTATGATAAATAACTCCAAGTTCCAAGTTATAAGTTCCATGTTTTCCTTAAAATAAGACAAATTAATTAAGAAATATATGTTCTCATCGAAGTGATAAGTTTGATAGCATAATTTCAATGTATAGTTATCGGTACATGTAAAGGAACCACCCTGTGGGCAGTATATATATATATATGTAGTTCCCAGATGTTAAAGGATTGTA
>JACEIK010004542.1:74199-131697 GCA_018107945.1 Datura stramonium | reverse complement strand
GGTCCAATGCACCTTGATTCTGAAACTGCAATGCAATTGACCTCCTTACTTGTATACCTCTTCTCCGCATCAACATCTATCTCTCCAGTATTTTCAAATGAGGTATACTCTATCTCTTCTCCCCTGAACGAATTTTCTATAAGTATGAGCTCATCACGGGGACACCCAAGAGGTTCTAATTGTCAGGCTTCATCTGCAAATTCACCCTTGTCTTCCTCTTGTAATTCCTCTTGAATATCACCTATAGCTGTTACCTGCAATTTATCACAAGCTTCAGCCTCAACAACCATCTTTGTGAATTTAGCACCCATCCATTTTAGAGCCTCTGTATTCTCCTCTTCCTGACTTATCAATGTTGCCATTGCCTCCTTCATCGCTTCTGATTGCTCCAGGAGTTGTTTCAGCATGTCTTCTAATCGGTCTTGGCGTCCCAAGTCCTCATTTTCAACATGCCTGTGTTAAATAAAACAACGGAAAGGATCATAGCATGGGGGCTCGGGGAAAGGGAGTATGCATTCGGATGGCCATCCCAGTAGCCATCTTGACCTACATATGTTGCACGTATTTTGCTACCCGTAGTGTCCTCCAAAAAATTCAGAAAAGGTTCATCAAAATATGAGTATTCACCATTTAACCCATTTGTGTTCCACGATGTCATGTCAAAGAGGGTATCCGAAAACAATCAAAAAATATTGAAAAAAATAAAATCAGAACACGTTGTCAACGCTTGTATAGAATTCGTTAACTAACACTTAAGAGAAAATTTTCAATTGCGAGTCCCGGCAACGGCGCCAAAAACTTGTTCGGCTGTTTGTAGACTACACGCAAGTGCACGTGGTCGAACAAGTAGTAAGTGGCTTAAGTAAGCCCAGTATCGATCCACACGGGGTGGACTACGGGTAAAATCTCCTCAAGTGTCATTCTTGCGTAACTCTAAAAAATGCAGATGCTTGATGTAAGTTTTATATTTTGCGAACTATTTTTATACTAAAAGTAAAATAATTATACAAGTGAGTTGGAACTATGAATGTAGCATCTTTGAGGGCTAAAGCAGACATGTAAAGAAATTAAATATCGATATACATGGTTTATCTTTTCTCCGGTTGCTAATTCAGACTTTATGCCTATGGATTAAAACTCTCGTATTTAAGCAACTTAGAATCATGAACCTTCCACCTACATGTCTGTGATAAGAAGAAATTCATGTTCTAGCCATACAAAGCGATTCCACACTTGACTAATACGACTTTCGAGGTATATTTCTATTACGAAGGTAAATCAATTCTCAATTTTTCTAAACTAAAGAAGAATCATATCCTATTAATTTTAACTTTCCAGTTTCTTGCCCTCTCGGGTGGCTTAGGACTTTTTTAGTTTACATTAACATTGGATAGACATTAATGCGGTAAGAACAAAATTAAATAGAACAACCATAGAAGAAAAGATGAAACAACCAAATAATTAACAATTACATTTCCATACAATTATTCCTAACCTCAGTAAGAATGGAATTAGCCACTCATTTTGTGGATTGAACATCGTTAAATGAGTGTAAATCTTACAAACAATTGAAAAAGAAAGAAGAAGGGATAGAAAGCCCAAAGAATTTTAAACCTCTCAACTACACCGTAACCCACGTTCTTGCTCCACCAAGTCGGAATATATGAAAATAAACCTAAGTGTGCTATTTATAATAGTAGGAATTTTTCCCGGACTAACAAGCAGCGTGTCACGGAGTACGAGCATTGCCTCCGTGACACGGCCCAAGCAACAGAAGCTGTGGAAAGCGCCCAAGCTCCATTCCTCGGAGCGGCATCTGCCAGCGTTGGCGGCGTGTCCCACGCGGCGCACGGGCGGCGCGATGGCATGTCCTGTCGCGGAGGTGGACTGCCGTGATACGGCACAGGCGCGGCGGTGCGTACGTCTTGCACTGCACGCATGCACGGCATTGGCATAACGCGGCCTTCAGTATGACTACGCCTGTTAACTGCTACTTTTGGCCAGCGTTGACCTTGCCGCATGGCCTCTCCTTGCCGACTTTTAACCCTTGCTTGGAACCAATCCATTCCTTCACAACTGATTTAGTTCCTAAAATCATTAAAACCTGCAAAATAAGGACTAATCATGTTGGTTAGCACATATAATCACATTTATATAAAATTACATGAAATGTATAAAATAACTTAGACAACACGACTAATTCAAGTTGTAAAGCATATCACGGGCATGATATTTTTGCTGTGATCAGTCTTCCATTGTTAGGGCCATGTCAGTTCATGAATACATGGAGAAATTTTAGCTTATTAAGAAAATGTGAAAATAGCTCGAGTCGTCGGAAATGATATATGCAAATGTTAGGCGGAGAGATTTTGAGTTTGAGGTTGATGATTGGGTGTTTCTGAAGGTGTCTCCCATGAAGGGGGTGATGAGGTTTGGAAAGAAAGGGATGTGTTGTCAAGGTGGATGGTACCGGAGTTGTGGTATGACTCATTGTGAAACCGATGAGTCGTGGTTAGGAACATGAAGGTGCGGCGAGTTCGTGCGGTGACGACAGCGGTCCAACGAACCATTGGAATGTGTAACGACTCATGATATGGACCCATTGGGGGGAAAATTCCAGAAGATAAGCATATATGGACGGAGTGGGCGAAAGCGTGTTGCCCCGAAGCATATGCAAGCACAGCATAGTCGTCAAGTAATATAAATTGCTTGATTATCATACCCAATGGATTTGTCAATTCAATCGTTTAAGGTTGTTATTTATTTTGCTATTCCAGCCAAATAGTTAAAAAGAGAATTGGTTTTGAAATTAACTATTAAAAACTTTAACTACAAAATTAACTAAGAATTCTTTTGCAAGTTGTTATTACACTTCGAGATGATGATGAAAACCTAGAGGCTGACACCTTTTAGTTTCAGGTTGAGATTTGAAGACGTGATTATACTAGAACCCTAACACCTATATCCCTATGGTCATAGGAGAACAATGAAGCAAGCGATTATGTCTACTTGTATTTCAACAGCGGGGTTGAAGGTATATCCTTATCCTTAACAACAACTTCTAACCTCACCAATGGGTTCAAAAGTCTTTGAATTTCCGTTATGTATTTATTTTAACCCTTTCGATTCCTTTCCCAAGTTTAACCGAAATGGCAATTACTTAAAAGGTGATCAATATCATAAATAATAAGTTAACCCAAATAAATACAAACAACCGTAAGAGAAGAATCGAATCTAATATTAATCGATCAATCAAATACTCAACCATCCACATGGACAAAATCCTAGAGTTATGAGCTTATCCACTCATATAAAAGTGGAAAAACTCAAACTTAGTCATCATCATACAAAAGTATGGTAAAGAAAAGACAATTGAAAACCTAAGTAGAACTTGTATCTCCTCTTAGGTACGAGTACAATCACGATCAATCAATCAAAAGATACTGATGAAAAATATGCTAAAATGGCCAATATGTTATATATATATATATATATATATATAAAAGCCTTCAAATGACACTTTTCTTTGTCAGTACTTGCTTTAAAATCATTCAATTAGCTGGAATGATGCAGTGCCTTGCCCTATCTTACCAAGGACTTAATCAAATTTTCAGAATTTCAACTCTGGAATGAGTTTGGTGCTGCCCCCACCTATCTCACTAAGGACGTAGTCAAATTTTTCCCAATAATTTTAGCTCCTAGAATAAGTATGTGGTTCTATGGATGGGACTCCACGCCATCCATAGCGGCCAGAAATTTTACAGTTTCTATGGATGGGGCTCCATGCCTCTCATCTCACCAAGGTGTTGAGTAGATTTTCTTCTGAAGTTTTGGAGTTGGGGCGGGCGCCCGGCCATCTCCACCAAAGTGATGAAAATAATTCTCTAAAGTTTGGCACTTGGTGCTGGGCTCCAGCCATCTCACCAAGATTCTTACTTAGCTTCTCAAACCTCCAACCTTGGTCATTTTGGGTCCTTTTTCCCTGGTTTCCTGCTCAGTCATACGAGATAATTTGTTAGCATATAAAATAAGATAACTTATATGAATTCATGCATTTTTCATAAGGATTAGAATTCAAAATATGGTAAAGATGGGTAAAAACATGGCAAATGGGTAAAGGAAGCTATGCCCAATATCACCACCCCTTAAACCATTATTCGTAAGTCGAACAATCCTTAGTTCATACATAAACTCATCTTTTATCAGCACATTTAGCACCTCCAACAATTCATACTCAGCAAATAGCATAAAGCATAGATCAAGTGGTTCATCAACATACAAGTCAATAAGAACACAAATGATTTCGTCAAGAATACACAACCTTTATAATTGACTCGTCTTTTCAAAACATAGGGCCAACATGATTAGGTATGACACATGCGACAAGTAGTACACTGACTTAGACATCTTATTCCCCTCACTTTTAGTGATGTTCCTCTCTCAATTTATCAATGCAATGACATGGAACACAATAAGTAAGGCACACTCACGCTCACAAATGAAGTAATGTACATATGTAACACACCATAAGCTTGCCCTTCATGTACATATAGACTACCTAATTATTTCAAGAGATGAGGATCACAAGGACTTTTCTTGGATTTGTAATGTCAGCTAAAGGGATGGAGTAGGAATGATATTTTTGTAGTGACTACCATCCTAAGCACTTTTAAGACATCTTTTCATTTTTCATGTCCACAACCTTTTTCTTGCTTGTTTACCCTTCACTAACGCACCCTTTTATTTCTTTTCTTTTCAGATCCCTTTTCACTACTTGACTGCTAGTCTCTGTATAGAAATCACTAAGGACTTTGCAATTAAAGCTCTATCTTTCATTTTTTTCCTAGTAGCAAGTAAACAACACAATTTTTTGTGGGCATCCCTTCTTCATATTTTCCCTTCTTGCCACAAATTTTCTTTTTCCCTTAACATTATACTTCGGTAGACCTTTACTTTCAAGTCTCAAAGTGCCTAAGACTACTTTGGATCAACAAATCTAAAGTCTCACAAAAATTAAGCTACTTTAGGTGGTAAGAACAAATAAGACTTAAGGCTCAAAGGAAGTTAACGGGGAGAATATTCAGGAAGGTAAAACACTAGGGAAAAAACTTGGCTTTTTCGATGAAATGCCTTGATCATATCCTCACTCCCTAACAATTAGTTATCCTACATACACTAAGTCAGAGTTCTAGATGCTACAATATGCACAAACAAGGCAATTTAACTACTTCTACTCATGGCATTCAAGAGTCTAGTCGGTTTCTATAGCTACACATTCACACAATCACATTGGATGAACTTTTCATCATTATGCCCTTAGATTTATTTCGAGTCAAATTACAGAGATGTGTGTGTCTCTCATGGATTCCTCAGGTGCATTCAAGATGATCACTTTATTTCCTCGGCATATAGCATCTCTGGTTTGAATATCAACAAAAGTGCACAAGAAAATGATCTACTGCTCAATCCTAAAAATGAAAAAAATATGATGAATTTTCCTTCTTAAGACAGTCATCATTCATCTATCATAGGGAAACGTCATTATGCTACGAAGACACACAAAAACAAGAAATTACTTGATTAGGCTCCCGCCGGAAAAGAACTAAGACCATAAGAAAGATTGAAGGTGGATGAGACATGCCATTTTCAAGAATTTTCACTAAACTTGCTGGCCTGCTCACCCTTAAGCTCAAAATTTTGGGATATTTACCCTCACCCTACACTTAAAATCATGCTCTGTCCTCGAGCATCTAAAGTAAGATCGGATAAGAATGAGAAATTACTCCACGAGGACCTTTAGAGGCCTAGCTAACCAGCACTCTCTTAAATTTACGAGGTGCACGAACCCACACTTAAGATTAGACCATGCTCCTTGGCTGATTGAGTACTCGAGACTTTCACTCTGCACATAAAAGAAACAAAAAACAAAAAGTGATACTATAGAAAATAATAAGAATTACACACTATTACAAATTGGGTTTGCCTCCCAACAAGTGCCTAATTTGTATCACGACATGATGTCATCAATTTCCTCCACTTTTCTTCCATTTGGCAGGCTTATAAATTTCACCCATAGTTTCTTATCCAATTTTCTATTATGTTCAAAGGGCAATGGTGTAAACTTCAAAAAGGGACGCGTAATAGGTATTACCTCTTGCCCTTCTTGGACCTTAAGTGAGGGATGTCGTAGTGTGTATTTGGCATAATAAATTTTAGAATATAGGGGTGTTGTTCCTCATCTACACATTTCTCTATAAGCTTGAAAGACTCTATTTCTAGGTTGCCAACCAAATCTTTGTCACACCTGCCCTTAGGAGGCATGGTAGCACACAGTGCCCTACTAGGACACAATTGGACTGCGAGCCTAAGCACTTCTGGTGCCAGGCTGGCTCTAATTCCTGGATTTAGCAAAAACAGCAGGCTATATAACGGTTGTAAATACAGCCTTCAGCCCAAAGAAGGCCTATAATACTGTAGGAATATGCGGCTACCCGGAACAGCTGGGCATAGAGACTATGCGGGTCGACAAGGCCACCATGCGACTGAATTATCACTGAAAAGTAGAATCAAATGCTAAACTGATCTGTGACCGACAAGGTCACCAACTGACAACTGAACAAGGCCCCACACACGGCCATCACATACCAAACTAAAAACACACACGACCTCATACGACTGGTACAACTAACCATAGGAATAGCAAATAGCAAGCCTCTAAGAATAATAAGAGGGTCGGGACAGGGACCGAGCCTACCCATACTATACAAACAAAAGGAAATAAACATTTAGCTGTCAGAAAGCTCTGGATGATAGGATTTGGCGCTCACGGCGCATTTGGAACTACGAGACTCTTGCTCCTGCGTCTATAGTACTGCGAGCCAAGTAATGCGGCGCAAAAACGAGGCATCGATACCACTAGTACTGAGTATGCAAAGAAATAACTGAAAATAACTGATAGATACTGAAGTAATAGGAGATGGGCTGAGATTGACTGAAAAGAGCGTATCTTTGAAGAGAGTAAGAGTCATACACGATAACATGGTGGTCTACTTTCTATCTATTAATAACTAACACGACATAGCATACCAAGAACACCATCCCTCATAAGCCGTAAGGTACCAACCTGCACACAATCTATATACCCCTACCCAGGTGCTATCCACCTAGTAACTATGAGCATCCCGCCGGCCCACAGGTATACAACTTGGGCCATTGGGCCCCGGACCTCGCTGGATCCCGAGTGGGAGGACTCCTGAGAGCAATGTAAAATGCGTAATCTAAAAGCATTAATACGCTTTCCCGGGCGCAAGCGCTCGGCGGGGAGTGTATTATAGTGCTGTCCGATCTGCTATGGGAATCATCCCATCTTCGTCCGGCGCGGACGACAGTACCCACTACGGCCCGAGAGCAACGTATCCTCACTATACGGCGGGCGAGTCGACACGGCTAGTAACCCAGCGGTCAAGGAAGCTCTAAGAATTTGACAAACACAGAACAATCATGTCTCCACAGATGGCAATAACCATGTAATATATATACTAAATCAAATAATTTTATTACGGTATTATTGTTTTGAATTTCATATTAAATATCACATGAAATGCGATCACAAGTGTACTTCTGAATCAATACACTGAAATATACTCAAATAATATTAGACTATGTTAGTCGAAATATAATATTTCTGAATATTCCTGCTCGATTATACTGTTACTGGGTTCATATTGCATTATTATAGCATTCTAACGTTCTTCACTGAGCTCATCTTATGGAAATACTAATGCTCTTGATATTCTGAAACATTTTAAAATCATATTTTTGCAATCAACAAGTACACAACTAACAGAATTTTTTATAAACTGGGTCATTTTTCAAAACTTCCAAAAAATAATTGCATTTTATTGGTTGAGTAATCCTAAGATACTTTCTAATTAAACAAAAACATCCTAAACATGCCATTTCTCTTAGATAGCATGCAGGAAAGAATCACGACAAGAAAAACCCTCAGATGAATCCAAAAATCCAAAAACATACAAATACCTCTCCCTCCCATTTGAAAAGCATGCTTCGTCCCTGAAGCATAGAATATAAAACATAAGGAAGGGAACATACTTGTGGCGCATTAAGCACTCTTTTCATCCTGCGGAGGTACCTTGGCTATAGTCGTGCTTTAGCGTGGCGGTGCACTCAATGGTATATCAAGGGGGGAATGATCACTCTTTCAGCAGTAGTGATCACTTCTGCGACCTCTAGAATAACTTGGGATGAATATATGGCTCGCCCAAAAAGGTCATGACACACTTTCAATCTTTGCATGGGCAGTGTTGGAGCTTACCCTCTCCTTTTCTCTCTCAAGCGGCTCCGACCTAGCAAGTCGTGAGTCTATCGACTCTCTAATCTTGCCCGCTTGCATTTTTCACTGCTTCTTTCTCTTCTTCTTTCTTTTTCTTCTTTAGGGTCTCGTCTCCAGCATCCTCAGAGACCGCGCACCACCACTTTTTCCTCCCTGCACTTAGGATTGGCTTCCATTATGCCACCAAATCAAGCTCATCATCTATCCCACGATGTCAAGGTCATGAAGAGTGGGGGCTGCTAGAATTGTCAGTTGTCGAGATGACAGCTGGTCCTTGGCTGCGGAGAGCCCCTAACTCCTCCACAGCGAGGCTACCAATGTCGATCTGCTCGACTATGAGCTCGTTGAAGCGGTTCTCAAAGCTGTCTAGTCTAGCATGTAAAACCTATGCAGCTGCCTCAATCTCAGCTACCCAAGGCTTCACGTTCTCCATCATAAATTGTAGTTTTCTCTTAGTCACAATTAGTCTCTTTTCCATCTTTTGAAGAAATTCTTGAGGCACGAGCATGTATCTGTTGGGGTCTAGTTCGGAAGGCACATGGGTGGTGTAGTGGGTGCTAGGAGGCTGCCTGCACGGGCGTGATTGACGTACGTAGCCCAGGTGTATGCGTCCTACTCTGTGAGGTAGGGGCATTCACCTTCTAAGCCCCCAACTACTTGTGCTAAGGCTTGTGGTAGAAAGTCGTGCTTTCACACTTCTTGAGTTCATTTCAACATGGATCTACCGATGTATGTTGTGCGTTGTCCTCCAATCAACTACTCCTTACCCAGGATACACCTTGATACCTGCCTCCACACACAAGATACGATACTTTTCGGGAATGGGATAGTAGTGCTTAATCCTATAGCCCGATCCCGGATCTCCTCATAATGACCCTCCAAAAATGTTGATGGGAATATCATGACATGACACATACTGTCTTTGCGCTTTCTTGCGAAATTATTTGTCTTTCACAGTTGGTGCCAACCTATGGAGAACTAGCGTCCAACAGGCCTTTGCTATGAAAATTTAGTGAGTTCTTGGTGACACGCTTTCCACTTTGGTCACCCATTACGCCTCCTCCTTATCTTCGGCAATGACCCCGAATAGCCATAATCGACTCTTCCTCTCCTCAATGCCTAACTTTTTGATCTTCTTCATGGGCGTCCACTGATAGTCAAATTCTGGTGTAGTGTGGGGTGAATGATGGGGGCCCATATAATACCTAAGTAATGGTATATTCGGATATGTCACTTGATGCGGCCTTGCACCATTACACTCTCCAACTTTGGGCGATCTTTGACTTTTTGCCCCTCCTTGCTTTATTGTTCAATAGTAGCCAAATAATTGGCATAGAACTCCCGGACGATCTCTGAAGTGTATCAATCCAGGGTTCTACCATCCATTCAAACACGTAGTAGCTGAATATCCATTTCATCTCCTCCCACCTCATTCGATTGCATTGGTAAGGATCCACGACTCTTAAATACTCAGCCTAGGGTTGTTCTTGGCGGTGAGAGTGAAGTTTCCATTTGTTCATAGATCTCTTGTATGGCGGTACTCTCCACCGAATATTATGGTTCTCCTTAGGTGGAGTCTTCTCTTTCTTAGCATTAGCTGCCTCCTCATCAGATCTGGACTCACTATCTCCATCACCGTATTGGGCACCACTCCGGATCCCTCGTCATTATTAGAGCCACTCTTAGGACTCTTGGACTCGTTCTCGGCTCCTTCTCGGATTAGGGCATCAACGAGATGTGGCGGTGGCTGCCTCGGCCTGGGATTTAGCTTTTTCCCCAGTGGTTTGGGTCCCATTGGTGTCAAATGTATCAACCCTGTATTCTTCCATCGAACCACTAAGGGAGGTATGCGCATGCTTAGAGTGGAAGGGCTTATCTCTCAATGCCCTCCGAGTAGCTATCTATGCCTTGGAGGCCTTGTCGTTGGTGGATTTGGTTGCTTCTTAAAACCCCTAGTTCTGTATTTTACCATAACTCAATGTACGACCCATAAGTCGATTCCACGAGTCGTAGTAAGGATTGTACTGTGCCTTTGGACTGACCCTTTTCGGACTCTGGTATGATTTGAGATATGACTCATAGAAGGATACCACGGGTTGTACTAGGTTCCATCCCAATTACTTGTCATACATTTGTCTTAGGCGGACAGTCCCAACGATCCATCCTACAAGTTGTAGTATGTGAAACCACGAGTCGTAGGAAGCATGAAGCCTATCTTGCCTTTGTTCATGTTGGTTTTGCAAGTAAATTCAATTTGTGTTGGCTACTCAAAATTCTCCAATTCTAGGCATGCATCTTTCACATTTTTTTGACTACCCAGTCCCTCCTTTTCGATTCACAAACCGTAACTCAGTTATAGAAATTTAAATTCAATTTTAAACATTCATAGAATCCTACCGATCAACAAAGGCATGCTGCAAATTCCAGTCATTATCTCGTCTATTTTCATAAATTTTAAGGACTCCTAGTTGTTAAACGCATTCATACAATCACAAAGTCCATTTTGCCCGACTCGGGAGGCATACGTTGCTTACTTGATTTTTGCAATCTCTTTCTCACTTTCTACGTGTATTAGTGATTAGGGTTGGGACTAGATTTGGGCAGTGTTGTCGAGGCACAATTTTTTTGTTCAATCGTCTTTGTTCTTGAATTATGGGTGTGAGGGAAGTGGTCGTGAGTTCAGGTTTTGAGTGCATGGGAGAAGGGTTTGAAGATTTTGAAGTTTAAATAGTTTTAGGGCAAATTTAAAAAAAATTTGGGTCGAGTCGGGTCAACTTAAGTACTTTGGCCATGGCTCGTACCATGAGTTGTAGGAAGAACCTACTACTTTTCCCTAAAACCGTGGCAAAGGCAAAAATCTTACTTGTGGACCTACGAGCACATGATATGACTCGTACCATTAAGGTACAAAATGTACCATGACTCCGCGGAGTCACTACGAACTGGAAGTTCCATACTTTGCATAGTTCGCCAGAGTACGATGAGTACTATGACTCATTACAATGTAGTTACGAATCATTAGGACCAACCGTACCATGAACTCATGCACTAGGCCATATCTTTACTTCTCACCGTGACTCATACTATGGCCTGTACAATGCTCTTTTAGTCGTATTCGAGGCTCGTAGTACCCGATCTGCACTACAATTTTTCTACAACCTATTTTTGTTTACTGCCTGCCCAGGCACACATAAGTCAATAAACTTGGTGTTGCTCCCAAGAAGATCTTGATTTAATGTCGCGGCACGGCGAAGGTGGTTCTGTTACTAGAATTCATCAAAGAACCTCATGGGTTGCCTCCCGAAGCGCACGATTTCAAGTCGTAGCACGACACAAGTCTCTTGACATACTCGGACCGTCAAGAAACTCAGACACATCCTCAATTGATGAGACCACTCTAAACTCATTTGGTTGCTTCATCGACTAGCGGACATTGAAGGTGACCTCCACTTTATTAAGCCTGAATTTGAGTTGGATAGCCTCCACGTCTACTAAATCCCTCCCCAATGGCAAGGAATGGTCGCCACAAAATGATACAACTTCGCAATTAAGGAACAGTCCAACTGGAAATATGACTCTGTTCACCTTGACTAGCACATCAAACAGGATCCCCCTAGGATTCTTCCAAAGTTTGATCGACCATCGGTAGCCGCATAGTAGTCGGTGTGGGTACTCCATTGCCCGAGATACTTGAGACACGGCAATGGCATCAGGTTGATGCTTGCTCTCAAGTCGAAGAGTGCCTTCGCGAACTCAACATCACCAATAGTACATGGAATAGTGAAGGCACCTAGATCCTCCTTTTTCTGGGCAAGGACTCTTGAGGATATAGCCTTCTGATGATGGAAGATTACCGGGCTCATAAGCTCACACGGACCTTTCTTGGTAACAAGGTCTTCATAAACTTGTCATATCCCGACATTTTCTCCAATGCCTCGACCAATGGTATGTTTACAGATAATTGTTTCAACATAGACATGAATATTTTAAACTTACACCATCTTGCCTTCTTCTTTATTTTTGAGGGAGCGGGCGGTGGTCATGGATAGCTTATAAATCTATGTGGCCCAATGTTTCTTTCCTTGTTCATATTCAATGTACGACCGATTCTATACCTCTGGATGAGATACGGTACTTAGAGTACCATGTAACCCCAAGCCAACCCACGATCTATCACTTAACACTTTGGTAATGCACGAGTAAACATATCCAGAAGATTTAAGTAATAAACTCATTTAAGAAGAAGAAGCTAATCGATAAAGTGATTTAACTAAAAAACAATAATAAAATATACGAGTTCTATGTTTGAAGGCCATCTACAAATGATGAGTTGTTGGAACAAGCCCCCAGCTAACTCTAGAATCGACTTAAAGAAATAACTAAATAATAAATATATGATCCTCGAAAGATGAGGACTCACCAAAAACTGCATTGCTGATATCACCGGAAAGAAATCGCCTAACGATGCGGGGTGAGAAGCGTGCGCCTGTATCGTGATACAATACAACACAGAAAGTATTCGTTAGTACTTTGAATGTACTGAGTAGTGAGGAAAATATAAACATGAAGAACAAGTAAGCTGAATTTAGCCTTATTGACATGTAATGACCAAGCTGAGATGCGAAAATTGAACAATGAAATATAACTAAGATGGTGTAATAACCCTGACTGATGATCATAGACATGCTCTGAATCTGAAATACTAATCTAGGCTAACTATCTTGAGTTGGCCCAGGCTGAGTAAATACGAAGCTGTAATGAGTGAGCTAAATCAGCTTGTATTGACTAGTGGGAGAGTCTATAACCGACATATAATAGCGTATGACTAAACATTGGAGTGCAGTGTATACACACCCCATCCAGTAGGACCCAATATACCTTTCAAGAGTATAAAGGCATGAGCTAGATGATCACAAGTATGGGGTCCTAGGGCAATATAATAACATAGTGGAAAAATTGCAGAAGACTGAAAGAATGGCCACGAACCTAGGTTCGCTCGGTGCTAAGTCCTACTCCATTGGATAGTCTTAGGCTGACTACTAAGTTGGCGATATCTCCAAACTAGGGCCCAAGACTAATTCACGGATACCTATCTTGGAAGTACCACTAGCCAGTCTTATCGAGACAAAATTCTATAACTAGTGTTGTAAGACTAGTTAGAAGCTTGCTTATCTTGAAGTGTCATATCATCTAAGGAATAAGGCTGATATCTTAGTCTAATAACTGATAATTTAGGGAGGCACCACTGACACTCAAGAAGGTGTAGTCAAATTGATCAGGCGACATTTACGAATAATGCGAGTATACTAATATTTTATTTGGCCCGGACTAGCATGCATTATGGGCACGAGATTTTAACAAGGAATCCCAATGTAATACCCCGGGAAGGCCTAAGAATAGAATCGAGAGTTTGAAAGTTAAAATTGTATAAAACTATAAGAAACACCACAGAATGGACGATTGACAGATCATTAGGTTCAGCCAACGGTCGTTGGAGCCGATCGTGGTTTAAAGGGTTTGGGAGCGGAGTGGATGTAACGAGCAAAGTGACAACTGTTTCTTAAGACAACTTGGAGATCGTTGTTTATAACTGTGGGAAGCATGGACCTACAGAGCAAGTTGGGGAAGTAGCAGGTCATCCAACGACACATTCAGCTTGAAGTAAGTGGTAGCAGGGAAATGAATTTCGATTGCATATAACGAGATGGAGACCACGACTCATTGGAGGAAACCACGAATTGTGGTGAGGTTTGTGGTAAGGGAAGTTTAGAATTTTCAAGGAGCTGACAATGGTTGATCCAACGACCCATCGATAGATACAACGATTCATCATGTTGAGTCGTGGGAAGGGCACGAGAAGCATGAAGTGAAACTGATGGACTCAACGACTCGGTACCATGAATCAGCGGTATCATGCAACGACCCGTGGGATTGGTCATTGATCCATCCGGACCGGTTTTAAGGGAAATTTTATTAAGGAATTTTCGACTTTTCCATGCTTTGTTGCCTAAACTACGTTGTTTTGTGTATTTCTGAGTATTATATGATGGGTTAAGTCCTTTATGCATACACATTCCCATGCAAGAGTTTTAGAGAGGTTTTAGGGAGATTCAAGGTCTTCTTCTCCAAGGTTTCCATCAATTCCTTTGTGGGAATTCAAGGGAGAGTAAAATCAGTCTATACCAGGTATGTAGGGTTTAGAATGGGTGATTCTTCTATACCCATGCTGATTAAAAAATTTAATCATGATCCTCCTATTCAATTCCATGAGATTTTACCCAAATGCATGAAAATGTGATTTCTCTTTATGGGTTTGATTTAATCGAGTTTTAATTGTTGAATTATGAATTATGGGTAGGTTTTTATATTATTTCTTGAAAATTATGTTTCAAGCTTTTTAAATGTAAAATTCCCATTGATGAGAGTTCATGAAAGTTATCATTTTTGATGAATATTCAATATTTCGAGTTTATTGATGGAAAAGCCTGATTTCAAGTTACCCATGTTTATGAGCATATTTTGAAAGAATTGAGTATGTTAAGTATTGGGCAATGCCCACATGTTGAAGAATGATTTACGATTTATGAACGAATTACATGATTTATCGATTTATGATGTCAGCCGATGAAAAGGGCCTTTGATTCTTTTCTAAGCATGTATTAATGGGGATCAATGATGATAAATGTTATATTTTAGCCAATGAATTTTAATGCATGATGTTATTGATTTACGTATGAGCCTATATGCATGTTTTGAGAGCCGTGTCTACACCGGTAGCCTGGCGTTCAAACGACTACATCGGTGTCTCATAACCACGTGCCACCGTAGGTTCTATATATTATATATTGTGTATTGATACCAGTCTCATATGTGATATCACGCCTAATGCACGACTCGTTTGTAGCGGTCGGCTACGCCCCACTTGAGTGAGATAGTTGGGGCATCATGAAAGTCTTTACCATGATGGTGTCAGTTATGACGAGTGCCATTTTTCGCATGTTTATGAATTATTATGTTTATGTTATTGGCTCAAGCTATATTCATGATAAATTTACATACGCTTATGATAATGAATGTTTTATGAATGATTTGAAAGTAATGAGCCTTATGTTTTCTTGCAAAAAATTTCTTACACATATGTATGATGTCCTTCTCCTATGTTTATTTATGAGTTTATTTCACTTTTAAATGTCCTTTTTACTTACCTAGCATACTCGGCATATTCACGTAGTGACCGCGTACTTTCTATGCTGTATCGTTTCATGATACGGGGAGTCGGATATCAAGCTCATCCTCATCCTTTGTTCATCTTAGTTCTCACTCTCGGCTAATGGTGAGTCCTCATGTTTCGGGCCGTTTGGCAGACTTTCATGTTATGTACGTCTTAGTATTGGTCGGGTTAGTTGGGGATGTTGTCCCATCAACCCATCAATATGTTCTTTTTTGTAGAGGTTTTAGGCAGATGTAGAACCACATCTGCATATATTTTATTACTTGGGTTGTTACGCTATGTTTACATTTTCGCTATGTTTTATGCTAAGTATTCTACTTTATTAAATGAGATTAGATGTATGCATGTGCCTTAGGTCGACTTGGGGTCTCTGAGGGGACCCTTTTTCACGTGTCTATGATGCGGAGTGTCGTTCGGGTCGTGACAAACTTGGTATCAAAGCCATAGGTTTGAAGTTTCCTAGGGTGTCTGAAAGCTGCATTTAGTAGAGTCTTTTCTACATGGGTGTGAAGCGCGCCACACTTATGACGAAGAAGCTACTGAGCGTTTAGAAATGTTCCATTCTTTGAGTTCTATCTCGTTCCATGAGTTTAACTCTCTGCATTCCTACACTCGTGTTATACGCGTGTGCAGAGACATGTCTTCTCACAACAACGATGGAAGTCATCCAGCACCACCAGCGTGGATTCCTTGCAAGTTACTGATACGGGGCTCAGAAGCCGCTCTTAGAGTGTTGATGCGAGCTATGATCACACCCGGCTGACGTGGCTATCGCAGGTGAACTTCCCTGTGCTGGGGAAGAAGCGGCTATTGGGACTCGAGGACTCCTACGTGGAAGCCCACGAGAGGTTACAGTAACTCGAGTGTGGTTGGGAAGTATAGAGGGGGCAGGAGGGAGAACAAGAGGCCTAGGGCTGGCGACCTTGAGGGGTCTCACCAAGGGTTGAGTAGGGGAAGTCACTCTCAAATCTGTCATAAGTCTCAAGCCCAAGCTCGGGGATACAATCCCTGGGTAAGATTACTTACCCAACACTTGCGGGCGTTGGGGGAAGCACCATTGGGGAATGCTTGGCAGGTTTAGAAATTTTCTTCTATTGCTGGCCAACTCAGTCATAAACACAAGGATGTGTTGTAGCCAAGCGAGATGGTCGAAAAAGGCCATGCTCTGAATCCCTCTTCATCGGTTTCAGCGAGTCACCCAGCTCTACAGCACGGAGGTGTCAAGAGCTAGTGGTGGTCGACCTCAGATGTACATCTCAGGTATGTTATAAGATTTTCCATCGACCTACATGATCTCTAGTTCCAAGAGCCTACGTAATTACGGGATCCTGTATGCACCTTAGTATGAGATCTATTTTGTAGGAGTTAGGCAATGGCTAGGTATGAAATATTCAACGTGATAGCTATGGAGGTGAATGAAAGTCTGGAGCTAGTGATATTAGTGCAGCTTTAAAAAGTCTTAGAGCCCTAGAATGATAGCTCTAATATAAGAGAGAGATGGTAAGTGAAGGGTCATGTTGGGTGCCCAAGTTGTAGCCGAAAAGAAGTTCTAGGGTAATTGCCAAGGATAGTCAACCTATTCTCATCTAGATGTGGAATCTAGTATGCAAACGATGTTACGCTCAACCCATGCCTATTGAGAACTCTAAGATGATGGGCAACCCGTTGGTGCTTAATTCCAACATTACTCCATGACTCCATAAATTCGACTTGTGTCGCGGCCCTCATTGCATATGAGATCATATCCCTTGAATGCAGCTGGCTTATAAACTCGATCCTTAAGATGCAATCGGCTCATGAGAATCGTGTTATATCAGGTACATGCCCGGCTTAGGATTCTGAATAATTTGTGCTCATGATTTCCTTACCTCCCAGGCTGCATAGGTATTCCCATGATGTAAATGATAGTTAAGATGTGTACGTCCATGATAACTCCCTACCCTTGTTATAGGTGCCAGGCATGTAGAAGTTCATAAAGTGCAATGATTAGACAAAACCTAGAAATGCAACAACCCACGACAATTTTTGTGATTTTGACCCGTTTCCCTAGCTTAAACCCTTTCATATCTTTATTTTCTACTTATGACTTGCATAGATGGATATTACAATTTCCAAAGATGATCCAATGGAGATTGGATAATATTTTTGATTTTTGGAAGGTCTAAGATTTGATTAAAGTTGGCACTTAAGGTTAACGAGCTTGAATTTGGGTTATGAAAGTTTGTTAGTCCCAGGATAATGATGTGTTAGTCGGATGGTTTATGGGTCACGAGGTGATTCGGGAGTAAATTGGATTTTTAGTTGAAGTCGGGAACTTTGAGGAAGTTGAGTTTGACCACGGTCAACTTACAATTGAAACAGCCTCATATCGAGTGGTTTTGATGATCCCAACAAGTGTGAAGTATGTTTTGCGGTTGAATTGCATATTTGGGTTGAGTCTGGAGGATCCCGAGGTGAGCATTGGGTTGGATTTGAACATTTTGTGTTTTAGCATGATTCTAAGTATAAGGTGTGGTGCCATGGTTCAAGATGGGTTGGAATTTTTCTTCATGACCGAGGGCAAACGGGTAAGTGAGAAGATCTTATCTTAGTAAAGTCAAAGGTGTCCATTCAAATCGGAATAGAGTTGTTCCAAAGGAGGATAGGGTACTTCAATAACGAGGGGGTAGTTGGGATGATCATTTGCCTCTTATTCAGTTTGCCAACAACAACGGTTACAATGCGGCATTGGGATGGCTCCGTTCGAGGCTCTTTACGGGCAGAGGCCAGAAGATCTCTCATTAGATGGTTCGAGGTTGGTGAGAGCCGCGTGGATAGGGCCAAATTTGGATTCATAAAGCTACCGAGGGGAGTTCGGATAATAGGGAAGGATTGAAAGCAACTCCTAGTCGCCAAAGTCTTATGTGGGCGTGAGAAGGAGGGCTCTTGAGTTTGAGGTTGATGATTAGGTGTTGAAAGTATTCCCCATGAAGGGAGTGATGTTGTTTGGAGAGAAAGGGAAACTCAACCCTAGTTCTATTGGTCCCTGCGGTTGGTAAAACGGGTTGGTAAGTGGAATATGAGTTGAGTTGTCCTCGAGTTATCTTCTATACATCCGAGTGTTTCATATATCTCTTTTGAAGAAGTTTTGGGAGATCTGACTTTAGTTGTCGGTGGACAGCATCGGTGTAAGACGAGTCTTAGGCTGAGGATTCCCGTGGAAATATTGGGCGGCGGAATTACGAAGGTTAAGGATTGAGGAAGTGGCTTGATTAAAAGTATTATGGAGGAATAAGCATGATGAATGAGCTACGAGGAAGCCAAAGAGGATATTGATGGCTAGATACACACACGTTTATTCTCTCTGGCTCAATTCCCGGCAGGGTATCGATTTTGCCCTATGACTCTATTTAGTTTTCATGATTACATCCATGTGCGAAAGTTTGATTTATGTTATGATGAATGTATGTAAGGTCTGAATTTGGTGCAGCTCTGCGGATCTTTTCGGAGGTAGTTATCCCGTCAATTTTCGGGTTAAAATGATTAGTATTGAATATGGTGAATTGTATGTTTTTGGCTGCTTGTTTCCCTGCATTCGCGGATGAATGTTCTCAAGTGGGAGATATTGCAATACCCGGGAGGCCTAAGAATAGACCCGGGAGTTTGAAAGTTAAAACTGAAGAAAACTGGAAGAAACACCACAGAACGGATGACCCAACGGATCGTGGGTTCAACCAACGGTCCGTTGGAGCCAATCGTGGTTTCAAGGGATTGGGAGGCAGTGGATATAACGAGCAAAGTGACGACTCGTTGCTTGAGACAACGAGTCATTGTTTGTACCGTGGAAACATTAACTTTGCGAGCAAGTTTGGGGAAGTAGCGGGTCATCCAACGACCAAGATTATAACGACCCGTTGCTTGAAGTCGTGGTTGGGGAAATGAATTTCCGATTGCATATAACGGATGGAGACCACGACTCATTGGAGGAAACCACGAGTCATGGTGAGGCTCGTGGTAAGGGAAGTTCAGAATTTTGAAGGAGCTGACAACAGTCGATCCAACGACCCATCGATTGATACAACGGATCATCCTATCGAGTCGTGGGAAGAACACGAAGCATGAAGTGAAGTAGTGGACTCAACGACTCGGTACCATGAGTCGTGGTATAATGCAACAACTCGTGGGATCGGTCGTTGGTCCGTTTAGACTAGTTTTCAGGGAAATTTTATTGAAAGGGAATTTTTAACTTTTCATGCTTTGAGGCCCTAAACTGACATTTTGTGTATTTTTAAGTATGAAAATAGGTTAAGTACCTAGTAGCACCCATTCCCATGCAAGGTCTTCTTCTCCAAGGTTTTAAAGAGGTTTAGGGAGATTCAAGGTCTTCTTCTCCAAAGGTTTCCATCAATTCCTTTGTGGGCATTCAAGAGAGCAAAATCAGTCTATACCGGGTATGTAGGGTTTAGAATGGGTGATTTTTTCCCACACCCGTGCCCGAGATTTCCGAATTTAATCATGAATCCTCCTATTTAATTCTACGGGTTTTTACCCAAATGCATGAAAATGTGATTTCTCTTTATGGGTTTGATTTAATTGAGTTTTAATTGTTGAATTATGAATGATGCACAGGTTTTATATTATTTTCTTGAAGATTATGTTTCAACTCTTTTAAATTAAAAATGCCCATTGATGAGAGTTCATGAAAGTTATGATTTATGATAAATATTCAATATTTTGATTTTATTGATGATGGAAAGAATGATTTCAAGTTACCCATGTTTATAGGCATTTTTTAAAGAATTGAGTATGTCAAAGTATTGGGCAATGCCACATGTTGAAGAAAGAATGCTTTATGATTTATGAAACGGATTACATGATTTATCGATTTCTTGATATCGGCCGATGAAAAGGGCCTATGATTCTTGGGTAAGCATGTTTTAAAGGGGATCAATGATAAATGTTATATTTTAGCCAATGAATTTTAATGCATGATATTGTTTACGTATGAGCCTATATGCATATTTTATGGAGCCGTGTCTAGCACCCGAGTAGCCGGCGTTCAAAGGACTACGCCGGTGTCTCATAACCACGTGCCACCATGGGTTCTAATAGTATATATTGTATTGATGTTGATCCCCTCAAATGTGATTTCATGCTAATGTACGATCCTCTGGCAAATTTGGTCGGCTGCGGCCGCAGGTGAGATAGTTGGGCATCATGAAAGGATCTTCCATGATGGTGTCGGTTATGACGAGTCTTCCCATTTATTTCGCATGTTTTATGAATTATTATGTTTATGCTATTGGCTCAAGATATGTCTTGATAAAGTTTATTTACGCTTATGATAATTAATGTTTTATGAATGATTTGAAAGTCTTAAGCCTTATGTTTTCTTACGAATTTATGATATAAGCATGATGTCCTTCTCCTATGTTTATTTATGTGTTTGTTTTACTTTAAATATACATTTTACTTACACCTAGCACACTCGGTACATTCTACGTACTGACTGCATACTTTCTATATTGTATCATTTCATGATACGGGGTCGAGATCTCGAGCTCATCCTCATCCTTTGTTCATCTCGGTTCTCTCTCTCGGCTAATGGCGAGTCCTCTTGTTTGAGACGTTTGTGGACTTTCATGTTATGTATGTTTGATGGATTTGGGTTAGTTGGGATATTGTCCTACCAACCCATCGCATATGTGAGGCTTTGACGAGGATGTGGGGAACTCGGTTTATGTATATGCCCGGTACTTTCGGTTGTTACACTATGTTTCGTTTCCGCTATGTTTTATGCTAAGTATTGCGCTTTATTAAATGAGTTAAATGTATGCATGTACCATGGGTGGAAGCTTGGGGTCTCTCGGGGTCCCTTGTCCCGTGTTTGCGATCCGGGCGTACGTTCGGGTCGCTGACACTTGCTGTGGTAAATCCAAACAAAAATGAGAATAGTGAGTAAAATATGCAAGACTCTAATTTCTTTTGAATGCCAAAGTTAGGATAAATCATTTCACAAGAAGCTAGTTTATGATTTCAAGAATTTAGGAAAATATAGCAGTTAATTACATGGATAATATTCCACGAAATTTATCGAATTCTTTTTGAAAACTTTCCAAATTCTCCCGAGCCTCGGGGGTATAGCGATGAAGATTATGGAAGGGTCAAAACAAGGAATAACAATTCCCTTGTTGTATTACATATACACAGTGAAGAAATCCCCGGAAAATCCCTTGAGAATGCGAGAAAATCGGTGCCTAGCTCCTTCTCACGGTTTTTATATGAGAGTTTTATGATCTGACTTACGAGGGAATGAGAGGAGTGAAGTATATCATCGGTTACCCCTCTCTAAATTCACGAAAATAACCCAAAGAAGAGCGTAGTTTAGGGGTTAAAGTTGGGGAGAGTACTAAAATATCCACGGAAAAAATGGGAAAAACTATTAGATAGGGACCAACGAGAGTCACTCGAGTTGTTGTAGTTTGAGACCACGACTCGTTAAGGAACATTCATTGGTTATAAGGCATGGACTTTGACTCCTTTAGGCCCGGCAATACAGGAGGGACCACGACTCGTTGAATGAACCAATAGGTGGTGGTACCTCCCGTGGCTATAGCAGGAAAATCTAGGAAGCCTAATAGCATTATCTATAGCGATTCGTTGGTAGACCCCGGAGTGCGTGAATGAGAGTTGTCACCTCCCTTTATTAAATTACTAGGATCCACACAGACATGCCCACGGGTGTTCACAGCAACTCATTGTGTGATACAACGGGTCATTGTTTCCACTCATTGTCACTAAAGGAGATATCTAGGAGTCCCAGGCGACGACTCACACCCAGATCTTTATATCACACACGGCGGCTTTCGTTGGTTGGTCGTGGGTTTCACTGGAAAAGGAGTTACAGTGAGGACCAATGAGTAGCCAAAGAACAACTCATTTTTCTCTAGCAGGTCATTCAGCTCGTTGGTTTCTGAAGAACCAAGGCAGGGTTGACCATGACTCAAACAATGGGTCATTGGAGCTAACCATGACTCGTTATCTCGGTCGTTCTAAGGCAAAATTTTTGGTTTCTTGGATTTTCTTGCAAGGTCTGTGTTGGTCTAGAAAAGTTTTGGGGTGTTACAATATCTCCCCCTTGGAATCATTGTCCTTGAATGAAGAGCTAAAACTGCTGAAAAACTAGAGCTGAAATTCCCAGATCTGAGACTATGAACTGATTTCTAAAGGAATAGCCCGACTCCAAGCGGTTAACCACACTAACGAGTTAATTGCAATTTGAATGCACCTTGAAAATCTAAGTAGAGGCGTGGACGGAATTGAGAGCGAGTATGGGGAGGAATTTAGTACCTAATGTTGGAACTGATTGGAAGGAATAAATGAGGTATTTGGCCATCATGTACGCCACGCCTCCACGTGTGGCTCCCTCGGCCTAGCGGTTTCCTCCACGGGACTTTCAGCGAAGTGACTTCCTTGTTTCTCGACTTATGAACTGACGGTCTAGGATACGAACTCGGACCTCTTCGTAAGAGAGACTGTCTTTCTCTCCCACACAGTCCAGTGGCACAACTAAAGTTGGATCCCGAATGCGCTTCTTCAATAGTGACACATGGAAAGATGGGTGCCTGAGATGCCCCTAACTACGGAGGTAGTTCTAACTCATATGCTACCTTGCAATTCACTTCAGATCACATAGGGTCCACATTATCTGGACTACGTTTTTCCCTTTCTTTCCAAACGCATCACCCTTTTCCTGGGTGAAATGTTTAGGTAAACCCAATCATCTTGGCCAATTCTAACTCTCTTCTCCTTACATTAGCATAGGATTTTACAGCCAAGGCTGCGGTGTTTTCAACTTTTCACGATAAGTTGCACTTACGCGTATAGCTTCATGGGCGGTTACACACGGCCCTATCAAGGTAGCTTCACCAACCTCAAACTACCCTATAGGAGATCTACACCTCTGCCATACTTAATGCCTCAAACAGAGACGTCGAATACTAAGAGTGGTAATTTGTTATTGTATGCAAACTGAATGAGAGGCAGCGATCCTCCTAATTGCCCTAGAAATCTATCACACAATCTCTCGGCATATCTTCTAAAATTACGAATAGTCCGCTTAGCTTATCCATTATGCAGGGTGAAAGGTTGTGCGAGCTTGACACAGGTATCGAGTCCTTTACAGAAATGACTTCCCGGAAATGTGAGGTGAATTGGGTACTGTATCGAGATGATGGACAAGGGCACCCCATGAAGTATGACTAGCTCCCAAATATATAGCCTAGAATAATTCGGTAGAGTCTTGAAACACACCTCCTGGTCTTTGATGCTCACTTTTACTGTTGACACTTCGGACATAGCCACAAATCTGCAATGTCGCTTCTTTATGCCCTTCCACTATTAGATTTTCTATAGATCATAGTACATCTTGGTGCACTGTATGTATAGATTATATAGAACCATGAGCCTCGTGCAATGTTAAATCCCTCAATCATCAACATCCGGAACACACAAGCGACCCTGATATCGAAGTACACCATCTCCCCCTTTGGAGAAGACCTCTACCTTACGATTATGAGCGACTTCCTTATGTTTTGCCAGCATAGGGTCCTTTGTCTTGTATAGCCTGTATCGGCCACTAAGGTTTGATTCTAATCCATTACGAACAATAACACCACCATCGGTCGAGTCGACAAGATGAACTCCTTTAATTCATGCTACAAAAGTCTTGAAAGTCTCATAAAAAACCCTGGTGGCACATTTGATACTTAAAATTATGCTAAACACAAAAAATGTTCAATTCCACTAGAAGCTCATCAGCATCCTTCGAACACTGACCAAATTTATGCAATTCAATGGTAAAACCCTTTCCAGACCGGTCGGAATCATCAATTTACCTATATAAGTTTGTTTTGATGAAAAGTTGACCGTAGTCAAACTTAGCCTCCTTAAAGCTCATAAATTCCCCCAAAGGTTCTAATCACCTCGGGATGTATGCAACTTCTACCCAACTAAATTTAGTCATAAATCAGCACATTCGAGAATTAACGAGCTCTCAAATTCAAATTGAGCTCATTAACTTTGAAATGTTGACATTGGTCAAACCCCTCAAACTTCAAACCTTCGAGAATCGGAAATCTCTCACCCAATCTCCGTTGGATCATTCTCGGGAATGGTGTCTCATCCGCCATCCACAAGTCATAAATTAAAAAATAAAGATGCGGAAAGAGTTCAGCCTAGGGGAAATGGATCAATAATAAAAAATGACTATGTGGGTTGTTGCACTTCCCGGCTTGGCTAATAACTACACTTCCTAAACTCCTACATACCTAGCACCTATGACGGGATAGGGATTTACCTTGAACGTACCCATTTTTTTTCATTTAACCATAATTTCTATCATAGAGGGAGCACCCATAGGTTAAGAGTAAGGAAATCATAAGCACAAATCATTTAAGAAATGTAAGTTGAATACATCTGATATATACGATCATATGAGTCGATAAGGCAATAAGGACTAAGTTTATAAGAGTTGAGCATACTAAGAGACATGATTCCCACATTCATGACTAGGGTCATGACACGAAGAGTTCGAATCTTTATGTGGATTGGGGTAATATCGAGATTCTTGACTAATGGGTTACTTATCATCTTAGGGTTCTGAACATAAGCATGAGTTGAGAATAGCATCGAGCGAAACATAAGGAAACATCCTAAGGAATGGATTGACTACCCATAGAGACTATTTCTAGAACTTCCTTACTAGAAAACTTACGACTTGACTTGGCCTTTCACTTACCATCTCCCTAGTAATTTAAGGACATCATTCTATGGCTCTAGGATTCTTCATTATGGTTATACTAGTATCAATAACTTCGGACTTCCATTCACCTCCAAAGCTATCACTGAAGATTTCGCCACCTATAACTATTCTATAACCCCCTTTGCATCAAGATCTCATACTAAAATGTAACAGGGACTTTGTACCATATACGGTAGTTCTCGAGAACTAGCAATCATGGTAAGTTTAATAGGAAGACTTATAACATACTTGGGACTACTTCTAAGGTTGACTGCAACTTGCTCTTGGTAACTTGTCCTGTTGAGATGGGTGATTTGCTGGAGTTGCGTCACGGTGATTAGCGCACTTACAGCTCTACCCTTGCCTTGCTCTTGTCAGATGGGCGCATTCCTATGCATGTATCGGCCTCACATATCGCGTAAAAAGCATACGAACTTTTGAAAAAGCTGTCCCACGTGGGTTCTACCACATTCAGGCTCAGCGGCCGACTAGATAGGGGCTACTAGAGGGGTGGCGGGGGCGACCTCTCTGGCCATCTCGCTTGGATGAAGTGCAATTTTTGAGTTATGGCCAGGGCCATCCTGATAAAAGCAAACATACGAACCCACCATACACTTTCTTAGGTGGTTCTTCCCACAACTCTTACAAATTGGATAGGTAATCTCCCTCACCTGAGGTATGCTTGGACCCCAGGTCAGCTCGGTGTTAAATACTACTCCAAAACATATATAGTGCTCACGGAATAATAGGAAAACATCGCTGAGACTCATGTGCTAGTTAAATCATCATAATCATAAGCATGCTTGAAATATGTGAACTAGGCATGAAATAAAGGCCCGATGAGTTGGCCATAATCATAAATTAAAAATCATGAACTTCATGCATACTTGTAAAACATTCATATACTTGATATCTCTTAAATCCATATTAAATACTTGATAGAAATCATATCATAAAGCATAGATCATAGTTGGGCTAGTTTAGATCAAGATTATAGCGAAATCATAACTCTAATTTTCATAAAAACATACATAATTGGGCATAATTGGATTTAAACTCAAATCTATCAATGGATACTCAAAATAGTCATAAATATGATTTAATACTTGATGATGGTGACCCGTTGATAGATCGTATCGAATTTCACAAAAAATTGACATAAGCTTCATAGATAGAAATGAAACTTGACCTTTAAAATTGAAATTCATGAAATTTGGAAGAAGAGTTTAGGGCATGAAAGTAAAGGGAACTCTACTCATTCATAGCCTCATACTTGGGTAAGTTGATTCTGCCCTCTTCCTTGAACACCCAAACGAGATTTAAGAAGAATTAAGGAAGAACCTTGATGAACTATTCTTGATCACTCTCTAAACCCTTAAACTTGCATGCATGAGTTTTGAATAGGCTAGATGTCTTAACCCATCTTAATAAGCTCTATTATGGGCTTAAAACGTAGTTTAGGCCTTAGAACATAGTAATTATGGAAAAAGACCTTAATAAACTCCACGGGGAAAAACAGGAGCGCCGATGCGACGAGGGGCCAGGCGGTCGCCATCAGCCACGACTTGTGGCCAGCCTTCATCATGAGCCTTTGCCAAGAAATTCCTTTGAGGATCACCACAAGAGACTTAGTGGGTCATTGCTCGTGACCCGGACTCATGGTCACCTTCCGTCCTTCTGGCTGCCAACATCGCGGGGTGTCTACGGGGGGACACCGCTGACTAAATGGTGTACACGACCAAATCATGATAACTTTCGTTAGGTGCTGCGATTCCTTCATCCTTAAACAACCCTTGGCCACGACCAACCTGATGAGTCGTGACTTTGACCATGAATCTTGGTCACATCGTGGTCACCCAAACCAAAAATATTTAACAAGTCAGCCTCTCCCCACGGGTCATAGCGACTCGTGGGGTTCTCGCTGAGTCCTTGGATTGACTCGTCACGTGAGCTAGTGCGAGAAATTCCTATTTTCTCTGTTTCAACTCCGAGGTATGATCTTTGGGGATTTTAGGGTATTACATCTGCCCCTAGCTGAATCAACCAATGCACCCCCCAATCGAGCTAACACCTTGAATATCTTTTTGCCCAGTTCCTTTGCTCCTGCTTGGCGTGAGCCACGCTCCTATGGGCATCTGGCAGGGCATCAACCACCACATTGGCCTTGCACAGAGTGATTTAACACACTCATGTCGTAATCCTTCAATAGCTCCAACCACCTTCTCTGATGAAGATTCAAGTCTTTCTGACTGAATACATACTCAAAGCTCTTGTATTCGGTGAAAACATCCACGTGTGGATAAAGGTATCTCCATATTTTCAATGCAAAACAGCGATGCACGATCAGGGCATGCATCCAAAGTGATAAACATGACTTAAAGTAGTCTTGTTATCTAAGTTATTTTATACATTTCATGTGATTTTATATGAATGTGAAGATATGTGCTAACCAACATGATTAGTCTTTGTTTTGTAGAGTTTTTGACGATGACTTTAAGGAGCTAATCCATGAGTTGGTGGTAGAGGCTTGGAAGCTGAGTGCTCACGCGAACGTCGGCAAGAGGAGGCACAAAACAGCCCTGCGCGTCGGGAGCGTGCCACGGCAGGCAGGCTGCGCCTGGCCCAGCCTACCTGTGCATTGGCAACGTGCCACAGCGTGCAGTGCTGCACGGCGAAGGAAGGTCAGCCTTGTTGCCTGGCGGCGTGACACATTGCTGTATGGCAGGAAGTGTGCATTATTCAGTGTTATTTCAGGTGAGCTTTCCTTTGTTTTGCCTCCGTCGCAGAAGGCAGTGCTCAGCGATACACTCCATGACTTTGAGCCATTCCGACGAGGGCCAAATTATGCAGGTTCTCCATTTACTATAAATAGGACCATAGCTCCTAATTCCATTTAGTCACGATTTTATTAAGGAAAACTGCCTAGGAGTGAAGGGAGAAGTGGGAAACTCATGTCAGGGTTTGTCAATTCCCTTCTCATCTACCAATCTCGTGTAAGTATGGTTTAGGAGTAGATTAATAGTAGTGTAGAGAGTTTTATGAACATTGAGATGGCTGGAAGACAACCCTTCCTCTAGGGTTGAAGCCATGGATTATGATTGTGATTTTAGGAAATTGTTTTGGAATTAAGTTATTGATTGTTGTTTCCGTCTTGCATTATGATTTGTTGGTTGTTTTTATGATTGATCACCATGAAAGCATATGTGTTAGCTTGGGAAATAGCTTGAGAAGGCATTACCTAGGTCAGGACATGAGAATGTGAGGAGCATGATTGTAATCTTAGGAGAGATTCCGTGTTTGGATAGAAATATACCGAGCTGCAGGTGCTTGGTTGACACACGGGGTTACAAGCTCAACTTGGGATGTCATGCCACTCGAAGAAGTAGTTGTGAGGCTGAGTTGAAGATTAAATGGTTAGACGCACGAAAGTCCTAATCGTTTCCCCCAGTAAACCACTGACATAATTGATTGCCGCGACTAGAAAATTAAACTCCTCACTCACAATGATGCAGTGAGGCTGAATTTACCGTGTTTAGAGGCTCGAAAGACCATGAACATGCAATTCTAATTATGTGAAATAACAATTGATAGTTCCATACTTATTCCATTGCAAATCATAGGCTCGCATGATTATACGGTTTTAACTCTATGTTGCTCCTAGGTAACTTCAAAATATTTCGTTATTTAAACTTAGACTTAATTATTCTTCAATCGAAAATGTCTATCACCAACACATTAGATTCATTTAAGATCACTAGAAATGGATGATTGGGGAATGGGTCCAGTCCCTATGGGTTCGACAATCCGGTTCTTTAGAAGAGCCACTATATTACTTGCATGACACGTGCACTTGCGGACGCTCGATGTGAAAAGTGTCAAATTATTGGCACTCGATGCAGGCTACGTAAAGTTTTTGGCGCGTTGCCGGGGACAAATTACGAACGCGTCAAGTTTTGGCACCGTTGCGGGGACTGGCCCGAAGTTTTGATAATTTATCTATTTTGTGTGATTTTAAGTTTTCCTTAAGTGTTAGAAGCTTGGTCTTAGTCTGTCTATTTACGGGTGACGAGGTTGTCTTTGCCGAGCTGGCTAGAAATAGTGAGCTTGTGGAACCGTTGCGGAACGAGCGTCAAATCCTTTTGCAAAGGAGAGTAGCTCTCGCGCAAAAGTGAAGAGACTTCGAAAGATGCAACAGCAACCCTTTGCGCGGGGCAAGCACGGTTTTTCATCGGAAACAGTAGCGGCAAGACCGGTTCGCGGTGGCCATCCCACCAGCGACAAATGTGACCTCTAGTATCTCCAGATTAGCCGGAGCACAGGGAACTTTGATAAACGAATATGGTGCGAAATTTCATTACATTCTAGTGGCCGGAGTTCAGCTTTGGGGCCACAGCACATGAGACCCACGCGGCACTTCCTGAGCTTTCTTGAAGTTAGTGACACACGTTTGTCCCCGCGTGTCCTGATTATATCCGCTTAACCCTCTTCCCATTTTCATTGTTGGGAGAGGCGAAAAAAAATGGGCGAAGAATTTGAGCCACCGAACTCCATAACATGGAATGACTTAGCTGCAAGGGAGTTCCTTATAAGATTCTTTCCTTCGAGGCAAGGCTACAACGTGTTGAGAAGTGAAATACTCGATTTCAAAGAAACACGATGAGAACTTATATATGGCTTAGGAAAGATTCAAGTCATTGTTGAGAGAAATTTATCCCCATCATCGGCAATCGGGCCACAAGTTTTGGCCCATACCTTTGTAGAAAGTCTAGACCCACACACACAAAAATATTAATAGACTGCCGGCGGGTGGGCAAGCCTTGGAGAGAACGTATGATGAGTTGTACACTTTGTTGAACAGAATTGCACAAGGAAATCCAGAGTGACACAGCGAGTCATCAAGAGGGTAGGAAGAAGATCGGGGCGACGGAAGCGGAGGTTTGAAATGCCTTGGCATACAGTTAGCGCCAACATCAAATATTGTCCAGTTCTGGCCCAGTATGCACCAACACGGGGCGGGTTAATGCGGTTCGACAAGCTCCTAGTTGGTGTGAAGGCATGTTAATAATGGGCTGAGAATCTTGTGGGCAATCCGGAATCCATCAATTTGTTGGGAATGTGCACAGGGAGAATCGAATCTGAGCAACTCCAACGAAGGTGGCGGGGCCACCCGAATTCTTCTTGGGGTGGAAACCAAAAGCGGGGGTACATGCAACCTCAACAACATCAGTATGGCGAGAATAGGCGATTGATGGGCATAAAGTAGCGGCTTGGGTGGAGAAACAACGCAGAAAATTGAGACCCTAGAAATGATTATAGCAGAAATAGGCGAAGGTGTGAGACTTAACAATAGATAAGCTAAGTAGCCACCACTTAATCGTGAAAAGCAAGTGGGTCAAATAAACGTACTCAAAATATGAAGAGGCCGCAAGAGGATTCACCAAGCGACGCGAGATCCTAACCCCAGGTAGATCAATGCCATCCAGTCTTAGAAGCGGAGACGAGTTAGGCGATGCAGTGCCTAAAAAGTTGAGAAAGGAGGTGCGGCCGGAGTTGGTAAGACCCGGGACCATCACGTCTGAAGCTCCCGAGTCTTGGACAGCAAAATGCGCAGCATGTTCTGACCGGCACAAAGACCACCACCACCTTCCTCGGAAATTCAAAAGAGCAAGGAGGAGGAATGTTTCAAAAAGTTCTTTAAGAGTTTCAGGCTTGCAAATTTGCCTCTTATTGATGTCTTGCGGGGAATGCCCAAGTATGCTAAATGCTTGAAGGATGTGATGGCGAACAAAGTTAGATTGGGGATGTCAGTGTAGCAGGCGAGTGCGATCACGGGGTATTGAGCAAATGCCAAGAAGCTCAAAGACCTAGGGAGCTTTGCCCTCACATTACAAATTGGTAAAGGCTGAAGTGCTCAGGAGCTTTATTGTGATTTAGGGCGACGAGTTAATCTAATGCCCCTATCCTTATTCCAACACCTTGGGGTTGGGAAAATCGAGCCGACAAGGTTGATGCTGCAGGCAGCCGATGTAAGTCATGAGTGACTTTTTGATGGAATCATAGAGGACGCTTCTCATCAAAGTAGGTAAAATTTATTATACACCTTACGATTTTATTATTTTAGATTTTGAGTTGATGACCGGTACCCTAATCTTGGGGACGGCCATTCTTGGCCACTAGGAGGAAGCGGTGTCCGATTTGAAAGAAGGGACCCTAAAAATGAGGGTCGAGGATGAAGAAGAAACCTTCCGTGGCTACCAAGAAATAAACCCGTCCGCACCCCTTCTGAGAAACATTTGTCTGAATTGAGTATTGTATGTTGCTTGAGAGAGATGAAGTGTGGGGTGGGGGATTCCACGGTGCATGGCCAAAGGCAATATCAGAGTGTTCGGCCGAGTCTGATAAAGGGCTTCGATTTGAGAAAGAAGTTGGAGGAAAGGAGGAGGAGCAGTGGAGGCTGTTTCCTACAACAGACGAAGAAAAGGAGATGGTTCTCGAAAGAGAACCGGAGTATGGATGTTACGAAAGAAGAGCCGAGTCCACGTCGTGCCACGAGTAAAATAAGCTTGGCCCCTTGAGGAGGCAGCCCAAAAGGGTACCTCAGGTACAATTTGTAATTTTGATTTTTTGTTTTGATTTTGTTATTTTCATTTTTGTTTTGTGTTTTGGTGGAAAGTTAGGCCCTTGCAGTGAAGGGAAGTGCAAAGTACCCTCGGAGGAGGAATCTAGTAAGCATGGAAGAGGTAAAGTGTGGGGGTCGCACACCCCACCTTTGTAAAACTGAGGAAAACATGCTTTTAGCTAGGCCCCACAAAGGCCTCGAGAGTATTCTCACCCTCTGTAAATGATAATTGGATGCTTTATGGGGACATAGCATGATTTAAGAACATAATCAAGATAAAATTAAATTTAAAATTTTTGTGCTTAACAAATTGTTGGTGAATGTAATGCTTGTGTGATAAAATGTGAAAAATTTGAAAAATCTTTTGAGCCAAGCATGACTTCATCACCCGTTGGTTTTTTCTTTTCGGTTCTTTTTCCGGTAGGGTCTTTGAATAGAAGAATAAAAAATTTTTTAATTTTTAATTTTTATTTTTATTTTTATTTGTACGTATATAATGTTTTAGTCGTAGTTATGGACTGTTTCCGTGATGGATGGATGACGACCGTCTTGAAGAAAATTAGTCGACGGATGTCGGGTTTTGAAGCAGTAGCTAATGGATGTGATGTTCTTGTTATGTCTTTACATACATGATGGTGAGATGCAAGTATGTTGATATTGAAGCATGCAAGTGTATAACTTTGTTTTGAGACACTTAAGCTCTTGGGTGACTCAAATGATTGAAGCTTAATGTTTGAACTCTTGTGATTAGGTTTGAGTAAGGATACTGCTGAATATGTCTTGAATTGAGCATGTGCCATGAGTTTAAGGTTTTTGAGTATTCTATGCTATTGTGGATTGTCTAGAACTTGTCTGGTGTGTGTATGAAACAAAATGAAGGATGTGAATTGTAGGAGATGATTTAGGCATTCTTTGAATTAACCTAATTTTTATCCCTCATTTTACCTACCTTGAAAAATTAATCCTAGTTAGCCCGTTGAGCCTTGAGCCTATTCTTTGATAGCTGCAACATAAGCTTAATCCTTTCTTTCAATAACCTTGGGTGACCCAGCTCCTAAGCTGAAGAATAAAAATCTAAAAGAGTAAGAGGAGTGAGAGGAATGAAGAAATGAAAATGGCAAGTTGTAAGAAGTTGAGAAAGGACAAGGTGCGGTTATTGTGAAAGTGGTTGTCATCATTAAGGGTGAAAACAAAGTAATGAAAAATTATTTATAGAGTTTCATACTAACAAGTCAAAAGTGCCTAAATAAAGGAAACAAAAAGAGGAAAATAAAACTACCAAGGATAAAGAGTGAAGTAAGGGAAGGAAGTTCGCAATGAGGCATGATGTTTTAAAGCGCTTAGGAAAGATAGTCACTATTAACGGCCAGAATAATTTTCCACGTGCACAGAGTTACATTACAACCTACAAAGTCCTAACTTGATCTTACAATCATACATCCTCAATTTAGTGGAGTAAAACGCACTAAGGGCAAGCTTATGGGTGTGACATGATGCATGTGAATTCTTTTGTGAGTGAGTGTAATTCTATTTATGTACCCACACATGTTGTGATGTAAGAATTGTTTTGCGTGTGAAATTGGGTAACTCTCTTTCGTGAGGGCACATATTTAATGAAGGATAAAATTCATGGGATTTCTTAATCAGTGATTTGCACGAGTTTGCGAAGATGAGAGTCGATTCTTGAGGGTAAGTCTTAACATAGTTGTATTTCATTTCGGTGATTAAATTGTGCATGCTGCTCTATTTTAAGCTTGTATCTTACGTAATCACTATAGCTTTCGAATTATCTTGTTAATTAGTTATGTGGGAGTCTCCATATGCATGATAGGTAAAAGGTTGTTCGAGGACGAACAAGGCTTTAAGTGTGGGGTTGTGATCCATGAGGCAAAAATAGCATGCCCGTGATACGCTTTATGACTTAAAGTAGTCTTGTTATCTAAGATATTTTATACATTTTCATGTGATTTTATATGAATGTGAAGATATGTGCTAACCAACATGATTAGTATTTGTTTTGTAGGTTTTGATGACTTTTGGGGAGCTAATCCATGAGTTGGTGAAGTAGAGGCTTGGAAACAGGTGCTCACTTGTAAACGTCGGCAAAGAGGAGGCACAAAACAGCCCACCTGCGCGTCGGCTACGTGCCACGCGGCAGGCGAGGCTGCACACACGCAACAGCCCTGCGCGTGGCAGCGTGCCACGGCGAGCAGTATGCGGCGGGGAGGTGTCGACGTCTTTTGCCCAAGCGGCGTGACCTGGCCCACCAACGCGGCGGAGGGTCTTTGCCGAGGCCAAATTTCGGGTGTTGTTCCGGTGAGCTTTCGCGTTGCCTCCGTGTCACGGAGAGGCGTGCTCTACGGCCACACTCCGTGACAAGGAGCCGTTCCTGACAGGGCCAAATTACCAAACACGTTCTCCATTTACTATAAATAGGACCCTTAGCTCACAATTCCATTTAGTCCCACGATTTTATTACGGAAAACTGCCTAGGAGTGAAGGGAGAAGTGGGAGAACTCAGCTAGGGTTTGTCAAATTCCCTTCTCATCTACCAATCTCGTGTAAGTATGTAGTTTAGGAGTAGATTAATAGTAGTGTAGAGAGTTTTACGAACATGAATGGCTAGAACCCTTCCTCTAGGGTTGAAGCCATGGATTATGATTGTGATTTTATGAAATTGTTTTGGAATTAAGTTATTGATTGTTGTTTCCGTCTTGCATTCTGATTTGTTGGTTGTTTTTATGATTGATCACCATGGAAAGACATATATGTGTTATCTTGGGAAATGGCTTGAGAAGGCATTACCTAGGTCGAGGACATGAGAATGTGAGGAGCATGATTGTAATCTCGGAGAGATTTAGTGTTTGGATAGAAATATACCGAACACCGTGCTTGGTTGACACGGGGGTTATGAAAGCTCAACTTGGGATGTCACATCACCCGCTCGAGAAGAAGTAGTTGTGAGTGAGTTGAGTTAAATGGTTAGGCATACGAAAGTCCCTAATCGTTTCCTAGTAAACCACAACATAATTGATTGCCAGCGACTAGAAAATTAAAACTCCTAAGCTCCTGTGTCTGCAGTGGCTAGATTATCGTGTTTAGAGCTCGAAAGACCATGAACATGCAATTCCAGTTATGTGAAATAACAATTGTGAGTTATGCTTATTCCATTGCAAATCGTGAGCTCGCATGATTATACAGTTTTAACTCTATGTTGCTCCTAGGTAACTTCGAATATTTCGTTGACCCAACTTAGACTTAATTGTTATTCTTCAATTGAAAATGTCTATCACCATTACTTTAGATATTTAAGATCACACTAGAAATGGATAGTTAGAATAGGTCCGATCCATGGGGTTACGACAATCGGTTCTTAAAAAGAGTCACTATAGTACTTCGGCCCGTACACTTGCCGGGCCAGCTCGATGTGAAAAAGTCGTCAAATTATTGGCACTCGATGCGGAGCTACATCAAGTTTTTGGCGCCCGTTGTCGGGGGACCCAGAGTGCAGACGCGTCAATGCCAACTCAAGGTCATAAGTCGGATGGTTCTTTTCATGAGCGTTGGCATGCGGAGGTGTAAGCTATCACCTTACCCTGCTGCATTAGAATGCAACTAAGTCCTGCGGAAGTGTCACAATATACTATGAACCCATCTGTTCCTTTCGGTAGGTTAAGGCGGAAGCGATAGTGAGTCGAGTCTTTAACTCTGGAAATTCTTCTTACGTACACGACCATTGAAACTTCACCTTTTACTGAGTCAACTTTAGTTAGAGGGGTAATGAGAGGAAAATCCTTCCATAAAATGTTTGTAATAGCTGGCTAGACCCGAAAGAAACCTTACGATTTCGGTTGGATAAGTAGGTCTTAGATAGTCTTTCACCGGCGGTATCTTTTCATAATCTACTTGAATACCTACTCGCCTAAAACCACGTGACGAGGAAAGTCTATGAGACTTCAACAAAAATTCATTCACCGAATTTAGCGAACAGGCGCGGTCTACGAGTGTACGTAGCACTATCCTCGAGATGGTTAGCATGTTTCCCTTGTTTTTGGAGTACACCGAGGATGCCATCAATTAACACAATGATGAACGTGTCTAGATACGGCTTGAAAACACTATTCATCGGGTCCATAAAAGCTACGAGGGCATTAGTTAGTCAGAAGGGATATAACCATGAATTCATCGTGACCATACCGAGTTTTGAAGGCTTTGTTTTGTATGTCACATTCTCGACTCTAAGACGTGATACCCCAACCTAAGATACCTTGGAAAAGCAACTAGCTCATTATGACGGATCGAACAAGTTGTCATCTGGGTAGGGGATACGGGTTCTTAATTATGACTTTGTTCAGGCGCGGTAATAGATACATTACGAGAAGTATAAATCTTTCTTTCACACGAATAATCTTTTGGAGCACCCCATGGAGAGATACTGGAGTGCGATGGAGCCACTTATCCGGAAGATTAACTTAGTTTCTTCTTCAACTCCTTAAGCTTAGATAGAGCCATTCTATAAGGAGGGATAGAAATGGGGCACGAGTGTTTGGAAGAAGGTTTATGCTGAAATCTATTTCTGCTCAAAGGAGGACTACGAAAATCTTGGGGAAAACGTCAAGGAACTCGCTGACAGCGGAACTGACTGGATAGTTGGGGTTCAGATGGAATCTTTGACTCGAACTAGATGATAAATTCACCCTTTCATAAAGTGCTTCCTTTCCTTAAGGTAGGATATAAATCGACCCTTAGTATTTGAACTATATACCCATCTACTTTCTAAAATTGGCTCGATACGGGCTGAAATGCGTGAATCTAGTTTATGCAGTCCAAGGCGGGGCATAGCCGGGTTAGCAATCCATTCCAAGAAATGAGATCAAAATCGACCATGTCTAACTCTACTAGATTATTGGAATATTGTATTGAATCTTTTGAGGCCCGGCGATTTCTATACACCCGGTAGCTTTAACTCACTCCTGTGGCGTAGGGTGAGAATGGTTCTGAAGGACTTACGGACTAATTTCAAGCCGGGCCCATTTCTGCGTAGGGGTCACGAATGATAGTGTCACTCTTGGATCTAATAGAGCATACACATCTATATGGAAGAGATATAACATACGTGACCACGTCGGATGATCTCTCCCGATCCTGATGAGAGGACAAAGCATAAAAATAGTTTTGGTGTTGACCGTTTATCCATACCTGAGGTGTTGGCCTATTGAGATGGTCGTGCAGTAAAGCTGCGAAGTGTGAGGCACATGATTTCCCCATCCTATTGACGGACATTCCACGAGATGGTGAACTAGCTTTCCACACCCAAATCAACCCTCTACGCCTAAGGCATTTCCTTGATGGTTCTTTCCACACTTACGAAAATTTGGATAAAGGTTGTTGGTCTGTGTCTTTGGGCCCAGAGCCGAGATGCTCCATCCTTAGATCTTTGCGGGACCGGAAGGTAGTGGATTACGGATAGCGTGGGTGTTGGAGGCCTCTTCTATTGCTATGGGTGGATACTACAACCAGATCTCTGGTAGACATAATCCTGATTAGCTAGTCCTAAGCTCGCTTATTCTCCCACTCCATGTCTTTGAACTTTTACGCAGCCAATCTCACGGGCATGAGCGATGAGGCTGGAGAGGTCAATGCCTCTTATGAGCATCGCTTGATCCTGCACTCCTTAAGGACCATATTTGATATATTGACGAACTTAAGCATCTGCGAGCCTTAGCTCGGCTACCATCCGGAGGCATATCTTGACAGGCGTGAACTCCAGTGCGTATTCCTCTGCGTTGTCCTATTTCCCTACTTCAAATTCAAAGTGCAACCTTAGCCTCCCTTTTCTTAACTCTGGGGAAGAATCTATCTAGGAATGTTATTTGTGAACTCTTCTCACTCTACCGGTTCTGCTCCTACTGGTCTCCCTTCTTTCCACTAATTATACAGATCTAGGTTGTCCCTTTCAAGCGGTAGGCGGCCCGGAGTCAACACTCTCCGGTGGAACTAATACCCATGATTCGGGTGATCTTTCGTACCTCATCTAGAAACTCCTGTGGGTCCTCTCCCACCTTAGATCCATGAAAGGCTAGAGGGTTCATTCGGATGAAGTCCCAAACCCCGGCAGCTGCTGCGGACCCATTGAGTTCTTTTGGAACAACCACATTTGGTTCTTTGGTTTATTACTATCTAAGCTAAATTTTGAATTGTCTCTTTGAATTCCACTAAGGACACTTGGTGTTGTGGGCTGTTGGAGCTGGTGGGGCAAGTCAGTTAGCATTGCGGACCCTTCTTTCATTTTCGCATCTTGGAGGCATAGTTTCACTAAAACGAAATGAGCACAGTTAGGAGAACGTTTACAGGAACTTCAGCGCACGATAAGTAATACAAACAAAAGGGAGTTTTCCTAATAACATCTCGCCACACTCCCGTCATAAGTGTGGCATGCTTCACCATGAAAGGACTCTACTTGATGCGACTTTCAAACATCCTAGGATACTCTAAACCTAGGGCTCTGATATAAGTTTTTCATGAACCGAGTCTATACCCAGACGAGTTACGGTACTTGGAGTCACAAGTAACCCAAAGCTAACCCATGGTCTATCATAACACTAGTAATTTGAGTAAACATATCTGAAAGCACGATAATAAACTCATTTGAAAGCTAAATAAATAAAAATTCATACAACTGAAAAACAATACTAAATATTTGAGTTCTATGTCTGAAATCCATCTACAAATGATAAGTTGCTGGAACAAGCCCCCAGTAACTCTAAAATCGGCCAGAAAATAAGCGAATAATAAATATCGTCCTTGAAGATAATGGAGTCCTAACTTGCAGCTGCTGATATCACCGAAAAGAAGTCGCCTAACAAAGTGAGGCTGAGAACCTGTCCTACATGTATTGATACGATACAACATAGAAGGTATACGTTAGTACTTTGAATGTAATGAGTAAGTGAGAAATATAAACGCAGAAGAACAAATGGCGAACTATAATGACATGTAAAGACTAGCGAGATGTTTTGAAAACTGAACAATGAAATATAACTAAGACGGTCAATAATGACCCTGAATGATGGTCATAGACATGCTTTAAATGCGAAATACTAATGCAGGCTAGCGCACTTGGTGAGCCGGCGGGTAAATAATGAAACTATCTTGAGATGAGCTAAGCGAAAGCGTGACTGGTGAAGTCTATAACCGACATATAACCATGTGAGCTAAGCGTGGAGTTCGATGTATACACCCCATCAGTAGGATCTAATATGCCTTGCGAGGTATAAACACATGGTGGGTGATCACGATGCAGGGCCATAGGGCCAATATAACCTATGGTGACGGCCGTGTTTTGGGAACTTGGGTGTGCTAGAACCCCGGTCACTCGGTGCTTCAAGTCCTACTCCCCTTTGGATAGTCTGAGTTGACTACTAAGTTGATAGATTGAAATTTAGGGCCCAAGACTTCAAGTTAGGGATACCTATCTGCAGGAAACACCACGAGAGTCTTATTAGGGCGAGATTCAATAATTGGTTTTCTTGGGCGCGGAAACTGTATCTAGAAGCATTGTAACCCATCTAAAGAACAAAGCTGAGGCTGTTAATTAATATCTAAGTCTAATACCGATAACTAGGAGGCACCATGACACCTCAGAAAAGACTTTAGTCAAAATTATCCAGTGAAGCATTTTTTGAAATACTAAGTATACTAATATTACGTACAAAAATTGAACTAGCATGCATCACATTTGAGATTTCAACTTATTTTAGCAACAGGGAATCCCAAAGATAGAATCAAGAAACATGAATAATTAGTCAATTATGCAAGACTCTAATTTACTGAATGCCAAAAGCTGAGGCTAAATCATTTCACAATAAGCTAGTTTCCACATTATTTCTTAAAATTGTGAAAATATACCGATTAATAACATGGATAATATTCAACCTTTGAAATTTACGAATTCTATACGAAAAGTTTCTAAATTTCGAAACATTCGGGGTATAACTTATAGAAGATTATGGAAGGTTTAGGAAAACAAGGGAATAACAATTCCCTTGTTTAGTCCCCACGTAACCGATGAAGAAATCCCCGGAAAATCGCGAGAATCTTATAAGAAAATCAATTGCCTAGCTCTTGCTCGAGTTTTTCGAGTGAGTTTTACGATCGACTTTTGAGGGAATGAGGTAGAAATATATCGTCGGTTACCCCTCTAAATTCCCTGAAAATAATGCAAAATGATGTAGTTTAGGGGTTAAAAGGTGGAAAATTACTAAAATATCCCTAGATAAAAATCTAGAAAGTACTCTGAGTAAGGAATAACGGAGTTACTCAATGAGTCGTTGGCTGAGACCATGACTTGTTGGGACCAATCGTTGGTTCTGGGGCCTGGACTTTTGGCTTATTAGAACTTGCAACGAGGACCATGACTCATTGAATGAACCAGCGGTCGTTGGTACCTCCCGGTGGCCACTAACGGGAAAATCTAGGAAGCCTAACAACGGGCAACACAGCGACTCATTGGTAGGCCCAATGGGTCGTTGTATCAAGTCCCCACCTCCTTTGGAAAAATTGTTTGGATCCCGAACTTTTTCACCACGGGTGGTCACAATGACTCGTTATGTGACACGACGAATTAGATTTTGCCACTCGTTGTCACTAGGAGAAATTTTTTTGAGTCCCAACTAATGACTCACACCATGAGTCATTGTATCCCCTTTTTAACGACTCATTGGTTGAGTCGTGGAGTTTGGAAAAGGGAGTTCCTGAGCTGGGGTCCAATGAGTGATAGAGCGATTCATTGTTTCTCTCACAATGGGTCATTCCTTGTCACGTTGGTGCCCGAGACAAAAAGCGGGTGACCACAACTCGTTGTCTCGATCATTTTGAGGCAAAAATTTTGGTTTCTTATACGGATTTTGCAAGATGAGTTTGGTCTAGGAAAGTTTTCGGGTGATACATTCATGCTCTTTCTCAGGTTGGAGCCTTAGTCAACCATCTTCTTCCTTAAGTTCTTGCTTAGCAACCTCTTCATCATCATCAATTATGTCTCTTTAACCCTTTGCATTTCAACTACAACAGCGGAGGATCAATCGTAGATGCTTTCACTCCTAGTCATCACAATAATACGGTGACTTTTATTTTTCGGGTTTTGTCTTGTGTTGCTAGGTAATGTTCCCTTTTCCTAGGGTTTAGGGATGCCGGCCAGATTGAAACCCAACTGTTGCTCTGTTTGCTTGATGGTTGTGGTATATGACTGGAGCTCTCTGACCCATGCCAAATATATATCTCCATGAATGTCTTTCAGTTGCTTCTCAGTGGATCTCACCTTTTGAGCATCTTAGCCATCATGCTCTCCAACTGACTGTCCATCCTCCCCTCACATGCATTTAGGAGGCACGTAAATCCTGCTCGGTTGTTGCGATAACCATCATTCCTTCTTCATTCTCCCTCTCGCTCACAACCTCATCTTATGTCTACGTACCCATTTCTATTGTAGTTGTCTTGGTATTGGTTTGTACCTTGATTTCCAGAACCTTGGAACCAAGTCCTATCCAGACCATGGGCGTTGGCCCAAAAGCACGCCACACAGTTGTCAAAAAGTTTGCCTCCTCCTCGGGAAATGCGAATGCTCTGGGCCTGGTTCATGTCCTGTGTTCCTACTACATAACTTTTTTTTTGCCCCAACACCCATGATATGCTTTGTGAGAAGGTCTAATAATGTATGCGTATGGGCCAATTCCTGATCAAGTTCCTCCTTTTTTCTTTCTGATTTGATCTGTGATCATACCAATAACATATGTACCGGGTTGCTTCCTTCCCAGGATGTGCCATGCCCTATTATTTTTTGTCACTCATCAGGAATAGTGGAAGCTTGCTCCCAAGTTTGACTCATCAGTACTCCTCCCGCCACAGTGTCTACTACAACTTTAGTACTATTGTTCAATAACCTATAGAAAATCTCCAACAAACTGTCATTAGAGATTTTTGTGGTTTAGGAACTTGGTAAGTTCTTAAATCTCAACCGGGTTTCATGTAATGCTCCGTTTCGGTTATCGGAAATTGTAAATCTCATCCTTATACTATAGCATCCTGGAGGTGGGAAGAATCTCTTTAGAAAATCTTGTTTGAGCTCCCTCCATGTACGACCCGAACATAGGCCCATATCGAGACATGGAAACAAAGAACAAGGGAGGCTCCAAGAGTCATCCCATGGCATGAACATAGTGTTATACCACAGGGCTCAAAGATCGGACACAGGAGTGGAAATGGGAAAAAATGGGAATTTGTTGCAGCTTCAGGACAGTCGTCTTATGACTCATGGGATAACCCACGAGTCTTCGGGTGACTCATGGGAAGAAAAGTATATTTGGGAAATTGGATTGGCGGTGTATGTAGAAGCGGAAGCTAACCACGACTCATTGGAGGAAGTAGCGAGTCATGGTGAGAGTCGTGGGAAGAGTGAATGAGAAATGAAGAATTAAGGCAGTGTACTCAATGAATGGGCGGCCCCGAGTCGTGGTCATCCTCCATGAAGAGTCGTGAAGTGACCCATTCACGAGCCCGGGAGGATAGACAAGGAAGTGTACTTGATGAGCATGGTGACGAGTCCTTTCCCTGGGCCATGAGTCGTCAGGTCGTTCGTTAGGACCACCTGGCAGTAATTTCCTGCGAATTTAGTAAGGGCCTTTTCGAAATTCCTAAGTTCCTAAAGCCTAAACTACGTCATTTAAGGCTTAACTTTTGAGTGGGTTTTAGGAGGGAAAAACTATTCTAAGTTAGTCCTTCCATGCATGCAAACTTGAGAGGTTGAGGAGGTGATCTAGAAAAGTCTTGAAGGTTTTCATTCAAATCCTTCTAGGAAATCAGAGAAGTGGTAGAATCAATCCCTTCAGGTATGTAGGGGTTATGAGTGGGTGTTTCCTTCCAATCCCATGCCATATTTCTATACAAGTATGAGAATTTCCTTTGATCAAGTTATGGGGTTTTTACCCAAATGCATGAATCTTCAATTTCTTCACATGGGTATGAATTAAATTATGAATTTTTATTGTCAAATTGTGAAGCATGGGCTAAATTTTTAATAATTTCAATTAAAATTATGTCTCTAGCCTTATGAATTTCAAGCCGTTGATGATATGATCATGAAAAGTTAGATTTTTGAAGTAAATGTAAAAATGGTGATATATTATGATGAAGAGCGTCATTTGAAGCTACCTATGTTTATAATTATGTTTTCAATGAGAACTGAGTATTTCTAAGTATGATAAAGCCTTGGGCAATGCCCACATGTTAAGTTTAAATGAGAATTTTCAGCTTAAACTTACCACAATGTTTGGGTGAAGACTCCCGATTTTATATTCTATCTTGTGGTATGTTTTGATTTAAGTCTTCCTACGCATAGCTTACCACATGATTTTGGAGCAAAAAGGCTCCCAAGTATGTTTTTAAAAAACGTAGTATATTTTGAACTAAAAGCTTCTTATGCATGACTAAAGCTTCTCATATGCATGATTTCGTATTTGAGATATATTTGATCATTGAGCTTAGTCAATAGACGATGTTGAGCTTTGTTATATATGATGTATAGAATTTTCATATTTTTGGGAGAAGAGACTTGCACTGAGCGGGCTAAGGGTCGATCACTCTATACCTAGAACTACGCGCCAACGTAAGTTTATACTATTATATTATTGGGACCTCCCTCATGTGCTATCCCTGGCCCTAATGGCCCATGATCTTGATATCGATATCATGGTAGCGTCCTTATCCCTGGCATGGTTTTGGACGGCTCTTCCCACTTGAGTATAATAGTTGGGACCACGTAAGAGCTCTATCATGGTATGTCGGTTAAGTGATGAGTCTCCCATTGTTTTATATGATTCAGATATGCATATTCATTACTCATAATTATTATATACACATGCATGTTCTAAAATCAAGGTTTGACTCAATGTTCATCTTTTCCATAAATATCATATTGCAGCTTTGAGTCATTCAAGTTAGTTTGACGTATAAAGATATGTATTGTCATGTTATGGAAAGATCATGATTTCATAAAGAATGCATGCAAGCCCTACTCTCAGTTTATTGATGTTTATGTTAAATTAACGCATTGTGTTTAAAAGGATTTTTACTTACTTTAGAGGTTTTACTTACCTTGCATGGTATATTCCACGTACTGACCGCATACTTCTATGTTGTATCATTTCATGATGCAGGACTAGGATCTCAGCTTCAGCCCCGCTCTTAGACAACTTATTGGAGTTAGTGTCTTCTTATTGGTGAGTCCTCATCTTTTGAGGACCCGACTATATATCTTTTCTTTATGTATTTCAGTTTTCAGCTTGTTGAGTTAGTTGGGGTCTTGTCCCATAAACTCTTCATGTTTAGAGGTTATTTAGACATATGTATGTATTCCGCTTCAAATTTTATATTCTGATGTTATATTAAAGATAGACTTACGCCATGATTGTATTGTCCATTATTCAGTCTCTTGGTTGATTTAGATGTATGCTTATGCCATGGGTCGACTTGGGGTCTCTAGGGGCTCCTTGTCCCGTGTCACGATCCAGGCGTCTAGTCGTGAAAAACCTGGTATCAGAGTCATAGGTTTGAAGTGTCCTAGGGTGTATGAAAGCCGCGTTAAGTAGAGTCTTTTTTCATGGGTTTGAAGCACGCCACACCTATGATGAAGAGGCTACGAGACGTTTTCATGGTCTATGTCGTGCGATGAAAAGTCTTTCTATCCTTCTAATTCGTGCTATTTGCAATTGTAGAATAATGGATCCTCGAAGAATGAATGGAAGGAGGAATAGAGATGGTGAAGGCCAGGAGGGTGGCAATGGTAGTGGGCATCAGCCATCCCCACCAGTTTAGGAGCCCCAGACACTGAAGCCAGCTGCCCAGCTGAGTTCTGGGCCGCTATTTAGATGCTTGTGCAGGCCTTGACCTCTCAGGTCAATTAGCAGGCCATTGCGCATGTTCCGAAAAATTGTAACGCAGCTGCGACTCGAGTCATAGACTTCTTGAGGATCAACCCGCCGGAGTTCCTTGGGTCCAAGGTAGATGAGGACCCACATGAGTTTGTAGATGACATTGTCAAAATCACCCATGTAATGTGGGTGAATGGGGTTGAGTGCGCCGATTTGGACTCTTATCAGCTGAAGGGGTCGCGCATATCTGGTTTCATCAATGTAAGGATAACAGGGTCACAAGAGCAGGTCCGGTCACTTGGGAAGAGTTATAGGTTGTATTCCCTAGACCGGTTCTTCCCTCAGGAGATGAGGGAGTTGAAAACAGCTGAGTTCGTCAATTTGAAGCAAGGGAGAATGACTGTACAAGAGTATGCTCTTGAGTTCACTCGCCTATCAAAATATGCCCCAGAGTTGGTAGCTGATCAGAGGATGTGAGTGAGTAGATTCATCTATGGAATAGTAGGCTACTTGGACAAGGATTGTAGGATGGCTATGCTCCATCAGGATATGGATTTCCCACGGATAATGTTGTATTCCCAACAGATGGAGGTGGCACATTCGAGAGAGAGAGAGAGAGAGAGAGAGAGGGCCAGGACCGAGGACCACAGATTCTCTCAACAGAGGTCCGGTGGTGGGCACCGATAGCAGACCTACCAGAGATCATCAACCCCAACATCTTCAGCATTGAGTGTGCCATCCAGGCCTAGACATGATCAGAGGGGGCGGGTATCAGGCTCAAGGGGCCATAGTAGTAGACCCACATATTCTAACATTTTAGCTTGTCGCAAATGTGGTCGGGGGCATACAGGCCAGTGTTTGGTAAGTTCAGGTGCTTGTTTCGGGTGTGGGCAGCCCAGACACATGCTTATAGATTTTCCACCTACAAGACAGGATCAGGTTGGGGGCCGAGGCCTAGCTTCTAATCTAGAAGCCCCTCCTGTACGCTTAGCACAGCAGGGGGCATCTACCAGCACAGCTGGCGGTCAACACTAGAACAGATTCTATGCTTTAGCATCCGTCAGGAGCAGGAGTTCTCTCCGGATGTGGTCACTGGTATGTTGCGAGTTTTCCATGTTGTTATTTATGATTTTCTAGATCCGGGAGCTACCTTGTCTTTTGTGACACCTTATGTGGCCAGTAGCTTCGGAGTCAGTCCTGAATTCTTGTCAGAACCCTTCTCAGTTTCTACTCTGGTAGGTGACTCAGTTATAGCTAGACAGGTGTATAGAGGTTGCCCAGTCTCAGTCCTTCATAAGGTCACCTCAGCAGATTTGATAGAGTTAGCCATGATCGTTCTCGATGTTATTCTTGGCATGGATTGGCTATTTTCATGCTATGCTTCAGTTAATTGTAGAACCAGGGCAGTAGATTTTAGGTTTCCAGGTGAGCCAGTCTTAAAATGGAAGGGTAGCTTAGCTGTGCTTGTAGGTCGATTTATTTCCTACCTTAAGGCCAGGAAGATCATTTCTAAGGGTTGCATGTACCGTCTAGTTAGGGTTAAGGATGTCGAGTCCAAAACCCTGACTATCCAGTCAGTTCCAATAGTACGTGAGTAGCCCAAGGTCTTTCCTGATGATTTTCCAACTGTTCCTCCTGAGCGGGAGATTGATTTCGGTATTGACCTTCTTCCCGACACGCAGCCTATATCTATTCCTCCCTACAAAATGTCTCCAGCTGAGCTAAAAGAGTTGAAAGAGCAGTTGAAGGACCTATTAGATAATGGCTTCGTTAGACCAAGAAAGTCTCTATGGGGTGAACTAGTGTTATTTGTCCAAAAGAAGGATGGTTCACTTCGGATGTGCATTGACTATAAACAATTGAACAAGGTCACCGTTAAGAACAGGTATCCTTTGCCTAGAATTGATGATTTGTTTGACTAGCTTCAGGGTGCCAAGTGTTTCTCCAAGATTGATCTCAGGTTCGGGTATTATCAGCTTTGAGTTCGGGAGAGTGACATCCCGAAGACAGCCTTCAGGACGCGATATGATCATTATGAGTTTGTAGTTATGTCTTTTGGACTAACGAATGCTCCTGCAGCTTTCATTGACTTTATGAACAGGGTGTTTAAGAAATATATAGACATGTTCGTGATTGTGTTCATTGATAACATCCTTATATACACTCGGAGTGAGGAGGAGCATGTCGTTCACTTGAGAGTAGTACTTCAGACTCTCATGGATCGCCAATTATATGCTAATTTCAGCAATTTTGGGTTTTGGTTGGACTCTGTCGCATTTTTTGGCATGTGGTATCGAGTGAGGGCATAAAGGTAGATTCTCAGAAAATCGAGGTGGTGAAAATTTGTCCTAGACCGGTCAGTCCCTCAGATATTCAGATTTTCTTGGGCCTAGCAGGCTACTACTTGAGATTTGTTGAGGGTTTCTCATCAATTGCAGCACCCTTGACCACGTTGACTCATAAAAAGGCGAGGTTTCAATGGTCAGAGGCTTGTGAGAAGAGCTTCCAAGAATGGAAGACTCGAATCAGTTCAACACCAGTGTTGACCCTACCCGAGGGTACCGATGGTTTTGTGGTGTATTATGATGCTTCGAGGATCGGACTCGGGTGTGTATTGATGCAGCGAGGAAAAGTGATAACATATGCCTCTAAACAATTGAAAGTCCATGAGAAGAATTACCCGACCCATGATCTAGAGTTGGCAACGGAGGTGTTCGCATTGAAGATATGGCAAAATTACATGTATGGGGTCCATGTGGATGTGTTTATGGATCACAAGAGCTTACAATATGTGTTCACAAAGAAAGACCTCAATCTATGGAAAAGGAGGTGGTTAGAGCTACTTAAATACTATGATATGAGTGTTCTTTACCATCCGGGTAAGGCTAATGGGTAGCAGACGCACTTAGTAGGCTCTCTATGGAGAGTGTGTACCATGTGGATAAGAAAAGAAGGAGATGGTGAAAGATGTCCATCGACTTGCAAGGTTGGAGTTAGGTTGGTCGACTCAACCGACGGCAGTGCTGTTGTGCAAAATGGATCAGAATCATCCTTGGTGACTGATGTGAAAGCTAGGCAAGATGAGGATCCGATGTTGGTAAAGTTGAAAGAAGTTGTCCAAAGTCATAAGGTGGAGGTCTTCTCCCAAGGGGAGATGGTGTGCTGCGGTACCAGGTTCGTCTTTGTGCTCCAGATGTGGATGATTTAAGGAGCTAGATATTGCATGAAGCACACGGAACCAGATATTCTATCCATTCAGAATCCACCAATATATATCATGATTTACGATAAATCTATTGGTGGGATGGCATGAAGAGGGTATTGCAGAGTTCGTAGCCAGATGCCCAAATTGTCAACAAGTAAAGGTTGAACATCAAAGGTTGGGAGGAGTACTTTAGGATATCAGCATTCCTACTTGGAAGTGGGAAGAGATTTACATGTATTTCATTACAGGCCTACCTCGTACTTGCCGATAGTATGATTCTATTTGGGTAGTGGTCGATAGGTTCACCAAGGCTGAACATTTCCTACCAGTGAAAACCACAAATTTAGCGGGTGATCATGCTAAACTGTACATCCGAGAGTTGGTTCGACTACATGACAAAGCTCAATGATCAAATACATCTCAAATACAAAATCATGCGTATGAGAAGCTTTAGTTCGAAACATACCACAAGATGAAAACATACTTGGGAGCCTTTTCTCAAAAACCATGTAGTAAGCTATGCGTAGAAAGACTTAAATCAAAACTTACCACGAGCTAGAATATAAAATTTGGGAGTCTTCGCTACAAAACAATGTGGTAAGCTTAGTTCAGGAAAATTCTCATTTAAACTTAACATGTGGGCATTTCCCAAGGCTTTATCATACTTAGAAATACTCAATTCTCATTGAAAACATAATTATAAACATAGGTAGCTTCAAATCATGCTCTTCATCATAATATCTCATTATTATCACATTTACTTCACAAATCTCACTTTTCATGATCATATCATCAATGGGCTTCAATATTCACAAGGCTAGAAACATAATTTTAATTGAAATCATTATAAAATTTAGCCCATGATTCACAATTCGATAATAAAATCATAATCAATTCATACCCATGTGAAGAAATTGAAGATTCATGCATTTGGGTAAAAACTTCATAACTTGATCATAGGAAATTCTCATACTTAGATAGAAATTGGGCATGGGTGTGGAAGGAAACACCCACTCATATCCCTACATACCTGGAAGGGATTGATTCTACCACTTCTCTAATTGCTCAGGAAGGATTTGAATGAAAACCTTCAAGACATTCTCTTGATCACCTCCTCAATCTCTCAAGTTTGCATGCATGGAAGAAAATAACATCGAATAGGTTTTAGCCTCCTAAAACCCACTAAAACGAGCATTAAACGGCGTAGTAAGGCTTTAGGAACTTAGGAATTACAAAAAGGTCCTTACTAAATTCACAGGAAATTACTGCCAAGTGGTCCTAACGGACGACCTGACGACTCGTGGTTTAGGGAAACGACTCGTCATCCTTCTCGTCAAGTACACTGCCTTGTCTATCCTCCTGGGCTCATAATGGGTCACTTCACGACTCGTCAGGGGTGACCACGCCTCGTGGTCACCAGTCGTTGAGTACACTACCTTACTTCTTCATTTCTCATTCACTTCTTCCCACAACTCTCACCACGAATCGTTACTTCCTCCAACGAGTCGTGGTCAGCTTCCGTCGGGTACACTGCCAATCCAATTTCCCAACTATATTTCTTTCCCCACGAGTCACCCGACGACTCGTGGGCTGTCCTCACAAGTCATGAGATGACTCATCCTGAGGCTGCAACAAAATTCCCATTTTTTTCCCATTTCCACTCCCGAGTCCGATATTTGAGCTCCCGGGGTATAACAATATCTCCCTCTTGGGAACATTTATCCTCGAATGCTGGAAACAAGCAGAAAATAGAAACATGCAATTATCATATTCAAATACAGATCATGTAAATTGAAAACTGATGGAATGACTACCTCTGATTCAAAATATACAGCTGAATTGAATTTGCAAATCACATACACACCCATATACATAAAAGTAACTTGCATGCACGAACTGAACATGAAACTAAATAGAGTTTTACGTTAAAACCGATATCTAAGATGACATTGAGCCGATAGAGAATAAGTGTGGATATTTAGCCATCATATCCGCTTCGACTTCCCAGGTAGCTCCTTCAACATGCTGATTCCTCCATAATACTTTAATTGAAGCAACTTCTTTGTTCCTTAACCTTCGAACCTGTTGATCTAGTATTTCCACTGGAACATCCTCATAGCTAAGGCTATCCCTTACACCAATGCTTTCAATCGGAACTACTAAAGCTGGATCTCCCAAACATTTCTTCAAAAGCGATACATGAAACATAGGATGCACGGAAGATAACTATGAGGGCAAGTCCAACTCATACGCTACCTTACCAACTCTTCTCATAATCCGGTAGGTACCAACATAGTAGGGACTGAGTTTTCCTTTCTTTGCAAAAAGCATGACTCCCTTCATGGGAGATACCTTCAGAAATACCCAATCATCCACCTCGAACTCCAACTCTCTCCTCCTCACATCAGCATATGACTTTTGACGACTCTGAGCGGTTTTCAACCTGTCCCTTATCAACAGAACCTTCACCATAGCCTCATGAACTAAATTTGGCCCTATCATAGCTTCCTCACCAACCACAAACTATCCGATAGGAGATCTACACCTTCGCCCATAGAGCCTCGAATAGAGCCATTTGGATACTAGAGTGATAGTTGTTATTGTAAGCAAACTCAATCAGGGGCAGGAGATAATCCCAACTACCATTAAAGTCCATCACACATGCTTTCAATATGTCCTCGAGAGTCTGGATTGCTCGCTCTGCTTGGCCATCTATTTTGTAGATGAAAGATTGTACTGAGCTTAACCTGAGTCCCAATCCCCTTGTGAAAAGACTGCCAGAATTAGGAGGTAAATTGAGTACCTCTGTCTGAAATAATAGAAAAGGGCACTCCATGTAGTCGAACCAACTCTCGGATTTACAGTTTAGCATAATCACCCGCTAAATTTACGATGTAGTCGAACCAACTCTCGGATGTATAGTTGAGCTTTGTCAATAGACGATGTTGAGCTTTGTTATATACGATGTAGAGCATTTGCATGTTTTTGGGAGAAGAGTCTAGCACCGAGCGGGCTAAGGATCGATCACCCTATACCCCAGAACTACGCGCCAATGTAGGTTGATTCTATTATATTATTGGGACCTCCCTCGTGAGCTATCCCCTGCCCTAATGGCCTATTAGCTTGATATTGATATCACGGTAGCGTCCTTATCCCTGGAAAGGTTTTGGATGGCTCTGCCCACTTGAGTGTAATTGTTGGGACCACGTAATAGCTCTATCGTGGTATATCGGTTAAGTGACGAGTCTCCCATTGTTCTATATGATTCAGATATGCATATTCATTACTCATGATTATTATATACACAGGCATGTTCTAAAGGCAAGGTTTGACTCAATGTTCATCTTTTCCATAAGTATCATATTGCATCTTTGAGTCACTCGAGTTAGTTTGACATATAAAGATATGTATTGTCATGTTATGAAAAGATCATGATTTTAGAAAGAATGCATGCAAGCCCTACTCTTAGTTTACTGATGTTTATATTAAATTAACGTATTGTGTTTAAAAGGATTTTTACTTACTTTATCAGTTTTACTTACCTTGCATACTCGGTATATTCCACGTACTAACCGCATACTTCTATGATGTATCATTTTATGATAAAGGACCCGGCTCTCAGCTTCATACCCGCTCTTAGACATCTTATCGAAGTTAGTGTCTGCTTATTGGTGAGTCCTCATCTTCTGATTACCCGACTATCTATCTTTTCTTTATGTATTTCAATTTTCAGCTTGTTGAGTTAGTTGGGATCTAGTCCCATCAACTCGTCTTGTTTAGAGGTTGTTCAGACATAACTATGTATTCAGCTTTAGATTTTATATTCCGATGTTATATTCAAGCTAGACTTTTGTTATCATTGTATTGTCGATTATTCAATATCTTGGTTGATTTAGATGTATGCTAATGCCGTAGATTGACTTGAGGTCTCTCGGGGCTCCTTGTCCCATGTCGTGATCCGGGCCTCCGTTCAGGTCATGACAGGTAGCGGCTAAGAGCATACACAAGTGGAAACTGACATAATAAAACATGCTTAAGCAGTGTTTGCATATATATTAATCTAAAACAGATCACCACCACTGGCTAAACATGACTGAACAGAAAGTAGGACTAGTAGTGCGGCTGAGACTGATCCCTCAAACCTGTATCATGAAACGATACGACATAGAGTATGCGGTCAGTACTTGAAATGTACTGAGTATGTAAGTTAAGTAAAAATGAATAGTTAAAATACATAAGAGTTCATAAGAGTAGGACAATATGAACATGAAGTGAATATCATAATATAAACATGAGGGCTCAAGGTTTTCAAAACATTCATAATCTATTCATAATTATAGTCATAAGAGAAACCTTATAAAATCATAACTTGAGCAAAAGTAACATGAACATGAAAATGCATAAATCATGAGGAATAATGGGAGAACTCGTCTTAACTGAAACCATCATGATAGAGCTTACATGATGCCTCAACTATCTCGCTTAAGCGGGAAGAGTCATCTCAGGCTTGCCAGGTAAGGGACATGCATGATGTGATATCAAAAGGGGGGATCTATGAATACATATACCTATGATGGCACGTAGTTCTGAGATCATGGGATTTACCTGAATGTCAGGTCTACCTAGAGCTAGACATTGCTCCAAAAAAATGCACATGAGGGCTCATACAGTAATCGTGAAATCATTCATAAAGTTCATAGCCAATAAATCAAACATGCTTGATCATACTTGAAATACATGATTAACAATGAATGAGGGCCCATGAGTCAACCAAGAGTCATAAATTCATAAATCATGAAGAACATGCATAATTGTGGAAATTCATCTACTTGAAATCCACCATGAAGAATACTTGAAGAGAAATTATATCGTAAATCATCATTTCATAATTTAGGCTTAGGAAGATCAAAATAATAATAGAATCATAGCTTGACTTTTCATGAAACTTTGCATAATTGGGCATAGATTCACTAAGATTTAAAATCATAAAATTATAACCAATTTAAATATAAAATCTGCCCATAAGTCTTAAACAACATTTAGAACATAAAGGGAATTGACCCATAATTTAATCAAAGAGAATCCCATGAAATTGGGGTTAAACCCCCATAAGATCACCAAATTTCCTTTAATATTTGAATTCATGAACACAAAGGGAAATTGGGGCATGAAAGTGAAGGGCGACTCTCATTCAAAATCCTACATACCTGGTTAATCTAATTTTACACTCTCCCTTGAAAACCCAAAGGAATTGGAGAAGAATTTGGAGAGTTCTAGGCTTGTTCTTCCTTTAGAAATCCTCTAGTTTGCATGCATGGGGAGGGAATGGGATGGAATATACTAACCCCCTTAAAATTCCCCTAATCTGAGCTTAAAATGATGTAGTTTAAGGCTTAGGAGCTTAGGACTTATGAAATTTCCCTAATTAAAATGCAAGAAAATTACACACTGCCAGGTACCATGACTTATCCTACGGATCGTTCCTCGATCCAACAGGTCGTGTTTTCTCTCACTATAGTCTCTGATGAAACTTGAGTTCTGAACTTTTCCACGAGTCATACCATGACTCATACCTTCATCAGACGAGTCGTGAAATCCATCTGTTACCATAACTGGGAGAAATCCCCTGCTCCTTCCTATGGGTGGAAGTAATGGTCCGTGGTTCCCTACCACGGGTCGTACCACAAGTCGTGCCTTTCCTCCTGACCATTCTAGAACCAACCCAAGACTCCTACCTATGAGTTGTACCTTCAACCAATGGGTCGTTATAAGGCCCATTGTTACCAACTCCTTCCCACATAACTACTAACCACGGGTGGTTCCTACGGGTCGTAGGTACTTCCTACGAAATGTACCATCAGTCGTAATGAGTCAAATTTGTAGATTTTCTGCTATTCCCATTTAAAATTCCGAGTCTAGTCTTAGGAACTTTTGGGGTATTACAATATCTCTCACTTGGGAACATTCGTCCTTGAATGTTGGGCAAACATACTGAATCACTAAGGAAAAACCTGTCATCCCAAGTACTGATCATCTAAGGCTGAACACTGACGGAGTGACTGACCCCGGATTGAAACATATGACTAAACTGAATTCATGAATCACACAGATACATGCATTGACATGAAAGAAACTGGATCACATGAACTAAACATGAAACTTAATAGAGTACTATGGAGGAAACTAATACCTCAAGATGGAACAGAACCATAAAGGAATAGATGCGGGTATTTAGCCATCATATCTGCTTTTGCTTCCTTCGTAGCTCCCCAATATGTTGATTTCTCCACAAAACCTTTACTGAGGCTACTTCTTTGTTTCTTAGCTTTCGAACCTGATAATCAAGAATCTCAATTGGAACTTCCTCATAGCTAAGGCTATCCCTAACAACCACACTCTCCACAGTAACAACCAAAGCCAGATCACCCATGCACTTCTTTAAAAGTGACATATGGAAAACTGGATGTACTAAAGCCAATTCTGGGGGAAACTCCAACTCATACGCCACCTTGCCAACACGTCTCATAATTCGGTATGGGCAACATAATGGGGACTAAGTTTTCCCTTCATCCCAAACCTCATCACTCCCTTCATAGGGGACACCTTTGAAAACACCGAATCATCAACTTAGAACTCAAGTTCTCTCCTCCTCACATCTGCATAGGACTTTTGGCGACTTTGAGCTGTTTTCAACCTTTCCCTTATAAGATGAACTTTCTCCATAGCCTCATGAATTGAATCCAGTCCTATTAATGTAGCTTCATGTCACAACCCGAGTCTATACCCTGGATGAGACACGGTACTTAGAGTCACAAGTAACCCCAAGCCCACCCATGGCCTATTATAACACTAGTAATCTAAGTAAACATATTGGAAGCTTTAAATAATAAAATCATTTAAGAAAGATAATATGATAAAAGTCCATACAACTGAGAAACAGCAATGCTGGATGTCTGAGTCTATGTTTGAAATCCATCTACTAATGATGAGTTGTGGGACAAGCCCCCAGCTAACTCTAAAGTCTAACTGAAAAATAAACACCATCCTTAAAAGATGAGGACTCACCAACTACATCTGCTGATGTCACCTGAAGGAATCGACTAATGATGTTGAGGCTGAGAACCTGCGCCTGTATTATGATACGATACAACATAGAAGGTATGCGTCAGTACTATGAATTTACTAAGTGACAGATAATATAAACATGAAGAACAAGTAACTGAACTGTAATGACATGCAATGACCAACTGAAATACTTAAAACTGAACAAATGAAATATAACTGAGATGGTTAATAATGACCTTGACTAATGATCATAGACATGCCCTAAATCTGAGATATTGATCTGAGGTAACTATATTGAACTGAATTGAACTATGTAAATCTAAAACTATATTGACTAGTGGGAGAGCCTATAACCGACATATAACCACGTGAGCTAAACATGGAGTCCGATGTATACACCTCATTGGTAGGACCCAATATAACTTGCCAGGGTATAAAGACATGAGTTGGGTGATCATAAGTATGGGGCCATAGGGCCAATAAAATAACCTATGGTGACAATGTAGTTCTAGGAACCTGGGTACGCTAGAACCCCGGTCTGCTTGGTGCTAAGTCCTACTCCCACTAGATTGTCCTAGGCTAACTACTAAGCTGATAGCTCGAAACTGGGGTCCAAGACTAAGTCAGGGATACTTATCTGGAAGTACCCTAAGAGTCTTATTGGACTAAATTCTATAACTGGTGTTCTATGACTGGCCAGAGCTGCTTATCTGGAAGCGTCGTAATCGTCTAAAGAACAAACTAAAACTGAAGCTGGTTGTTCCAAGACTGGTCAGACCTATTTATCTGGAAGTTTCTTTACTGTCTAAAGAACCAACTAAATATGATAACTGATATCTGAGTCTAATAACTGATAACTGAGAGGCATCACTGACACCTCAAGAAAAGACTGTAGTCAAATTGATCAGCTGACATTTATGAAAATACTGAACATGCTAACATTCTGACTAAAACTGGACTAGCATGCAACTTGCTGAGATTTCTACTAATGTTAATAATATGTGAATCCCAACAGTGATATAATCAAGCAACATGAATAACTTCTCAATTATGCAAGACTTTAGTTTACTGCATTCAAAAGCTAAGGCTAAATCATTTTACAAGAAGCTATTTTCCCCATGATTTCTAAGGATTTGGAAAATATAGCAGCTAATAACATGGATAATATTCCACCTAAAATTTATCGACTTCTATTTGAAAATTTTCTAAATTTCAAAACCTCAGGGCTATAACTTATAGAAGATTTTGGAAGGGTTTTGGGGACACAAGGGATGAACAATACCCTTGTTGAATTTCCATATACTTGGTGGAAAAATTCCAGAGAAAATCCCTTACGAATCTGAGAAGAAAATTGATTGCCCTAACTTTTGCTCTCAATTTTTATGAGAAAGTTTTATGATCTGACTTCTAAGGGAATGAGAGGAATCAACTATATCGTCGATTACCCCTCTAAATTCCCTGAATATAACCCAAAATGACACAGGTTAGTATAATTTGAATCAACATAGGCTAAATCCAATTTAAATATTCAGAAGTAGTAAACGCACCTACTACCTTTTTGGATTCCTATCTGAATCAAATTTAAAATTTGATTAATAAGGGATTAAAAAGGTGGGAAGTTACAAAAATCCGTGGGAGAAAATCTAGAAAAACTGCCGACATGGACCAACGGGTCACTCAACGGGTCGTTGGTTGAGACCACGACTCGTTGGGACTAGTCGTTAGTCCTGGGCCTAGATTTTTTGCTCACTGGAACTGGAAACGAGAGGGACCATGACTCATTGGATGAACCAACGGGTCGTTGGTACCTCCTATAACCACTGGAAAGAAAGTGAACAAAAACACTGGACCCTCTCTCCAACGGGTGACACAAGACTCGTTGGTTGGGACAATAGTCGTTGTCACCTTTCATTCTATCCACTGGAAATCCTAAAGGATTCTCTAGTTTGACACCACAGGTGGTGACAATGACTCGTGTGATACAACGGGTCGTCGTTGCCACTCGTTGTCACTGAAGGGGATACCTGGGAGCCCAACTAATGATTCACACCATGAGTCGTTGTATCACACGATGACTCGTTGGTTGACTTGTGGGTCCTGGAAAAGGGATCATTGGGTTGTGAACTGGTGATTAAACAAGTGACAGGATGACTTATTGTTTCTCACAATGGTTCGTTCCATGTACCTTGGTTCCCGAAGGACAAAGGCAGGGCTGACCACAACCCATACAACAGGTCGTTGGTGCTGACCACTGATCTTGGGCATAATTGCATGCCGAAGTGCTACTCTATAACTCAATTTAGTCTTGTTTATCTAATTAT
>JACEIK010004542.1:58978-69272 GCA_018107945.1 Datura stramonium | reverse complement strand
ATGATTTAGGCATTTCTTTGAATGAACCTAAATGTTATCCCTCACTTTACCTACCTTGAATATTTAATCCTAGTTAGCCACATTGAGCCTTGAGCCTATTCTTTGATAGCTACAACAGAAGCTTAATCCTTTCCTTTCATTAGCTTTGAATTTGATCCAAAACTCCGAAGTGCGTAAGTGAAAAATTCCAAAGAGTGAAGGAGTGAGCAGCGTGAAAAAGAAGGAAAAGTAGAAGTTGTAAAGTTGAGAAAAGGACAAAGGTGCACTTGTTTGAAAATGCTTGACTACTGATAGGGAGTAAGAAGTAAATGAATGAAAAAGTTGTTTAAGTACTCCTTACTAATAGGCTAAGTGTGCTGAAGAAATGGGAACAAGAAGAAAAAAATTCAAGATTGAAAAGAATGAGGGTGAAGCAAGAGAAGAGATGTCCTTAATGAAGCTTGAAGTTATTAAAAGCGCTTGGGAAAGATAGTCACTATTACTGGCCAGAATAGTACCTACCCGTCTCTTACTTTACATTACAACCCATTAAGTCCTACTTGATCTTACGTTCATACATCCTTCAATTAGTGGAGTAAAACACTAAGGGAAAGATTATGGGTAATTACATGATGCATGTGAATTCTTTGTGAGAGTGAGCGTAATTCTTTTCATTTACCCATACATGTTGTGATTTAAAAAAAAATTTGCATGTGAAAATGGGTAACTCTCTTTTTGTGAGGGCACATGTTGAATGAAGGATATAATTCATGTTGGATTTCTTGATCAGTTGATTTGCATGAGTTTGCCAAGATTGAGAGTCGATTCTTGAGGTTAAGAAGTCTTAACGGAGTTGTATATCATTTCATTGATTAAATCGTGCATGCTCCATTTTTAACTTGTTATCTCAAATAATCATTATAGCCGTAGCTTGAATTATTTTGCTAAATTATCTATGTGTGAGTCTTCATGTGCATGAAATGTAAAAGGTTTGTTCGAGGACGAACAAGACTTTAAGTGTGGGGTTGTGATCTCGGGCAAAATAGCATGCCCGAGTGATGCTTTATAACTTAATTTAGTCTTGTTTAGCTAATTAATTATATACATTTTCATGTGATTTTATATAAATGTGAATATATGTACTAACCAACATGATTAGTCCTTGTTTTGTAGGTTTAAATGAATTTGAGGAACTATTTTAGAAGTTGGTGAAGTATAGGAATGGAGTCGGGAGCAATTTTAAAAAGTCGGCAAGAAGCATGCCTTGGCAAGGCTGGCCGCGCTAGGCAGCGTGCCACGTTGTGCGTGTGCCACGCCCAGTGCTGTGCCACACCCATGACAGGCGTGAGAGAAGGCAACGAGCAGGCAGGCGACCTGTGCGCCAGCACTGTGCCACGCCAGGCAACCTGTGCGCCAGCGCCAGGCCATTGCGCTGCATGAGCAGTGTGCCACGCCGGCTATCGCGGCAAGGAGCTGCCTAGAGACGATTTTTGTTGATTTCCAGTGTGTCTCTGCGTTACCTCCGTTTCACGGAGGCAGTGCTCCGTGATACACTCCGTGACATGGAGCCATTCCACGACAGGCTTAATTTTGCACGATTCTCATTTACTATAAATAGGTCCCTTAGCTCCTAAAATCATTTTGTCACGATTTTATTCTGGAAAACCACCTAGGAGTGAAGGGAGAAGTGGGAGAACTCACCTAGGGTTCATCAATTTCATCTTCTCCTCTACCAATTCTTGTAAGTATGTTACTTTAACAATGTTTTCTTGTAATTTTACGAACATGAATGGCTAGAACCCTTCCTCTAGGGTTGAAGCCATGAGTTATGATTGTGTTTTTACGAATTTGTGTTGGAATGAAGTTATCGATTGTTGTTTTGTCTTGCATTCTTGATTATGGTTGTTTTTATGATTGATCACCATGAAAACACACACCTTAAACTTAGGCAAATTCTTGAGAAAGAAAACCTAGGGAAGAACATAAGAATGTAAGAGGCAAGTTCTTGTCTTTTGATAAGATTTTGTGGTTAGGATAGAAATATACCTAATACCTTGCTTGGTGTATAAAATAGGAGGAGAGAAAGACACCGGCTTAGATTTTTCACTCCACCACTCGAAGAAGTAGCTGTAAAGCTAAGTTTGGTTAAATGTTTGGAGGTACGGAAGGACCCTAATCAATGGCATAACCCCATAAACCACATCCACGTAGTTAATTGCCCACGAACTAGACTTAGCATCCTCGTTCTCAATGTAGTAGTGAGGCTAGTTTGTCGTGTTTAGAGGCTCGGAAGGCCATGAACATGACATTCTAATTATGTGAGACGACAATTGATAGTTTCATACTTAAAAAATTGCGAATCATAGTATCGCATGATTATCCGGCTTTAACTCTATGTTGCTCCTTAAATGGGTTCAGAATATTTCGTTGACCACAATTAGACTTAGATATCTTGCATGATAATCTGAATTTTCTTGCAAGGTCTAAGTTTGGTCTAGGTAAGTTTTGGGGTGTTACAATATCTCCCCCTTGGGATCATTCATCCTCGAATAAAGGCTAAAACTACTAGAAACTAGGAAAAGAACTGTAATTCCCAGACTGAGACTATGAACTGATTTATGAAGGAATGACTGACTCCAAACTGATTTAACCATGCTATTTGATTTGATGCTACTAGAATGCACATTGAAAAGTTAAGTAGAGTTGATGAGTACGGAACTGAACATAGTATTGAGGAGGAATTTAGTACTTGATGTTGGAATTGAACTGGAAGGGAATAAATGAGGGTATTTGGCCATCATGTTTTCTTCTGCATCCCATGTGGTTCCCTCAACTAGCTGGTTCCTCCACAAGACTTTCATCAAAGCAACTTCCCTGTTTCTCAGCTTACGAACCTGACGGTCTAGGATCTAAACTAGGATCTCTTCATAAGAGAGACTGTCCTTCACTCCCACACTGTCTAGTGGCACAACTGAAGTCGAATCACTAATGCAATTCTTTAATAGTGACACATGGAAGACCGGATGCACATATGCTAACTCTGGAGGTAATTCTAACTCATTTGCCACGCTGCCAATTTGCCTCAAAATCCTATAGGGTCCAACATATCTCGAACTGAGTTTCCCTTTCCTTAAAAACCTTATCACCCTTTTTATGGGTGAAATTTTCAGGTAAACCCAATCATCTACAAAAAATTCTAACTCTCTCCTCCTCACATCATCATAGGATTTCTGTCGGCTTTGCGCTGTTTTCAACCTGCCCCTAATAAGTCGCACCTTATGCATAGCTTTATGAATTGAGTCTGGCCCTATCAAGGTAGCTTCACCAACCTCAAACCACCCCATAGGAGACCTACACCTCCTACCATAAAATTCTTCAAATGGGGACATTTGAATACTAGAGTGGTAGCTGTTGTTATAGGCAAACTCGATGAGAGGTAAGTGATCATCCCAACTGCCCTTGAAATTGATCACACGAGCTCACGTAATATGTTCTATGGTCTGAATAGTACACTCAGCTTGTCGATCTGTCTGAGGGTGAAAAGTTATGCTAAGCATGACCTGGGTACCGAGTCCTTTCTGAAATGACTTCCAGGAATGTGAGGTGAACTGGGTACCTCTATCTAAAATAATGGACAAGGGAAACCCATGTAGTTTGACTAGCTTCATAATCCTAAGCTGAGTCTATGATTTTAACTAGGAGGAAATGTGTTGACTTGGTCATCCGATCCACTATCACCAAATTGAGTCATGCTGCCCGCGAGTGCGAAATAGACCTATAATAAAGTCCATATGCACTTCTTCCCACTTCCATGTGGGTGTGCTGATATCCTGAGTCATACCCCCAAGTGTATGATGTTCCAGCTTGACCTGCTCGCAATTCGGGCACTTAACCACAAATTTTGCAATGTCTCTTTTCATGCCGTTCCACCAGTAAATATCTTGTAGATCACGGTACATCTTAGTGGAACCTGGGTGAATAGAATATCTGGAACTGTGTGATTCTACCAATATCTTTTATCTCAAGTCACCTACATCCGATACACATAGTCTATCCTGGCAACGGAGCATATCATCTCCCCCTTTGGAGAAAGCCTCCACTTCTTTTCTGAGAACTGCTTCTTTTAACTTAAACATTATGGGATATTCATCCTACCTTGACTTAACTTCAATAACTAATGAGGAATCTGACCTACTTTGTATTACTACTCCACCCTCAGCTAAATCAACCAACTACACTCCCAATCGAGCTAATTTGTGAATATCCTTTGTCAGTTCCTTTCTGCTTTCTTCAAAATGAGTCATGCTCCCCATAGACATCCTTCTTAGGGCATCAGCCACCATATTGGCCTTGCCCGGGTGGTATAACACACTCATGTCGTAATCCTTCAATAGCTCCTACCACCTTCTCTGATGAAGATTCAAGTCTTTCTAATTGAAAATATATTGAAGGCTCTTGTGATCGATGAAAACATCCACATGAGCCCTGTAAAGGTAATGCCTCCATATTCTCAATGCAAACACCACTACTTCCAACTCAAGGACATGAGTTGGATATTTCTTTTCATGAGCCTTGAGCTTTCTGGAGGTGTAAGCTATCACCTTACCCTGCTGCATTAGAACGCAACCAAGTCCCACTCTGGAAGCGTCACAATATACTATGAACTTATCTATTCCTTTTGGTAAGGTTAAAACTGGAGCGGTAGTGAGTCGAGTCTTCAACTCCTGGAAACTCTTCTCACACGCATCTGACACTGAAACTTCACCTTTTTCTAAGTTAACCTAGTTAGAGGATAGGAAATAAAGGAAAATCCTTCTATAAAATGTCGGTAATAACCGACTACCTAAGAAACTTTTGATATCGGTTGGGGAAGTAGGTCTTGGCCAGTCGTTCACCGCTGCTATCTTCTGAGGATCTACCTGAATACCCTCACCCGAGACCACGTGACTTAGGAAAGTCACAGACTTCAACCAGAATTCACATTTGCTGAACTTAGTGAATAACTGGCGGTCTTTGAGCGTCTGTAGAACTATCCTTAGATGGTTATCATGTTCCTCCTCGTTTCTGGAGTATACCAGAATTTCATTAATGTATAATGATGAACATGTCTAGATACTTCTTGAAAACCCTGTTCATTAGGTCCATGAAAGATGCAGGGGCATTAGTTAGACCAACGGACATAACCACAAATTCATAGTGACCATATCGAGTTCTGAAGACTGTTTTTAGTATGTCACATTCTCTGAATCTAAGTTTATGATACCCCAACCTGAGATCTACCTAGGAGAAACAACTAGCTTCCTGAAGATGTCGAAAAAGTCATCAATCATGGGTAGGGGATACCTATTATTAATTGTTACTTTGTTCAACTGACGGTAATCAATACACATTCTGAGAGTACCATCTTTCTTTTGCACGAATACTACTGGAGAACCCCATGGGGAGATGATGGGACTGCTGAAACCTTTATCAAAAAGGTCTATTAACTGCTCCTTCAACTCCTTAGGCTCAGCTGGACTCATTCTATAAGGAGGGATGGAGATGGCTGAGTGTATGGAAGAAGGTCTATGCCGAAGTCTATTTCCTTCTCAGGAGGGACTCCGGGAAGATCTTCAAGAAACACGTCAGGGAGCTCGCTGACAACTGGGACTGACTGGATATTTAGGGTCTCAGAGCTAGAATCTTTAAGCCGAACTAGATGATAAATGCACCCTCTAGTAATGAACTTCCTTGCCTTAAGGTAGGAAATAACCCGACCCTTAGGCGCTGAACTACTGCTCATCCACTCTAAAGCTGGCTCATTAGGAAACTGAAATCTGACGACTCTAGTTCTGCAGTCAATTGAGGCATAACCGGAGTGTAACCAATCCATGCCAAGAATGTGATCAAAATAGACCATGTATAACTCTATTAGATCAGCTAGAATAACCTTATTCATGTTTGAGACCAGGCAGTTTCTATACACCCGACTTGCTCTAACTGACTCACCAACTAGGGTAGAGACTGAGAATGGTTCTGAGAGGACCTCTGGACTAATTTAAATTTGGACAGATACATAGGGAGTCACGAATGATAGGGTGGCTCCTGCATCTAGTAGGTCATACACATCTAGGTGGAAGAGACGTAATATACCCGTGACCACGTCAGGTGAGCTCTCCTGATCCATATAAGAGGACAAAGCATAAAAGGGGTTTTGGTGCTGACCACCATCTGTACCTAAAGTGTTGAACTGCTGAGCTGGTCGGCCTGTTGGAGCTGCTGAAGTGGTATATTGTGATCTCCCCCATCCTGCTGATGGACATTCTCTATGCCGGTGACCTAGAAGTCCACACCAAAAGCAACCCTCTTTGCCCTGGAGGCATTGACTTGGATGGTTCTTGACACACTTAGGGCAAGCTGGGTAAAGGTTTCTGGTGTTGTAATTCTGGGATTGAGATCCAGATGCTCCACCCTTCCGATCCTTGCGAGATCAAAAAGTAGGGGCGCTCACTGAAGTTTGTGTTAGAGCCCTTTGCTGCTGCTGCTGATGCTATGGGCAGCTACTACTGCCAGACCTCTGATGTCCATAATATGATTGGCCAGTCCTAGCTCTCTTGTTCTCTCACTCCATGTCTTTCAATTTTTCTACCTCAATCTGCTGAGCATGAACGATGACGCTGGAGAGGTCAATGTCTTTTATGAGCATCGCAGTACTACACTCCTTAAGGACCAGGTTTGATACTCCGTTGATGAACGTAAGCATGCGAGCCCTTGGCTCGGCTACCATATCCGGAGAATATCTTGACAACCGTGTGAACTCCAGTTCATATTCCTTCACCGTCCTGTTGCCCTGCTTCAAATTCATGAACTCTGCAAACTTAGCCTCCCTTAACTCCCAGGGGAAGAATGTCTAAGAATGTTGTGGTGAACTCTTCCCACTTCACCGGTTCTGCTCCTCCTGTTCACCCTCCTTTCCACTGATCATACCAGATCTATGCTACCCCTTTCAACTGGTAGGCAGTCAGATCAGCATTCTCAGCGGAACTAACACCCATAATCCAGATGATCTTTCATAGCCCATCCATGAACTCCTGTGGATACTCTCCCACCTTAGATCTATGAAAGGATGGAGGGTTTATTCGGGTGAAGTTTCTAACCCTGGCAGCTGCTGCGGACCCGTTTGAGTTTGCCGGAAGCACCTGCTGGTTCACCTGGTTTGTGACTCTCTAAGCCAGTAGCTAGATTTCCACTCTGAATTCCGCTGAGGACAGTTGGTCGTCCTGAGGGGCTGCTGGAGCTGGAGGGATAGGTCTGTTAGCGTTGCCGACCCTTCTTCCGTTTCCGCATCTTGGAGGCATATTTTTACTAAAATAAAATAGAGCACGAGTTAGGAGAACGTTTCTGGAATTGAACTTCAATGAACGATAAAGACTATGAACAAAAGGGTGTTTTCCTAATAACGTCTCGTAGCCTCCCCTTCATAAGTGTGGCGCGCTTCACACCCATGAAAAGGACTCTACTTGACGCGGCTTGCGGACATCCTAGGATACTCTAAACCTAGTGCTCTGATACCAAGTTTGTCATGACCCGAGTCTATATCCTGGATGAGACACGGTACTTGGAGTCATAAGTAATCCCAGGCCAACCCATGGTCTATGATAACACTGGTAATCTTAGTAAACATATGAAGAAGCTTTAAATAATAAAATCATTTAAGAATGCTAATTTGATAAAAGTCCATAAAACTGAGAAACAACAATGCTGGATGTCTGAGTCTATGTCTGAAAGACATTTACTAATGATGAGTTGCTGGGACAAGCCCCCAGCTAACTATAAAGTCTAACTGAAAAATAAATATCGTCCTCGAAAGATGAGGATTCACCAACTGCAGCTGCTGATGTCATCTAAAGGAATTAACTAATGATGCTGAGGCTGAAAACCTGCACCTGTATCATGATATGATACATTATAGAAGGTATGCATCAGTGCTTCGAATGTACTGAGTAAGTGATAGATAATATAAACATGAAGAACAAGTAACTGAACTGTAATGACATGTAATGACCAACTGAAATACTAAAAACTTAACAACTGAAATATAACTAAGATGGTCAATAATGACCCTGACTGATGGTCATAGACATGCCCTGAGTTTGAGATATTAATCTGAACTAACTGTACTGAGCTAAACTGAATTGAGTAAATCTAAAACTGTACTGAACTGAGCTAAACTAAAACTATACTGACTAGTGGGAGCGTCTATAACCGACATATAACCACGTGAGCTAAATGTGGAGTTCGATGTATACACCCCATCGGTAGGACCCAATATACCTTGTCAAGATATAAATGCATAAGCTGGGTGATCACAAGTCTGGGGCCATAGGGACAATAAAATAACCTACGGTGGCAACGTAGTTCTGGGAACCTAGGTGCACTGGAACCCCGATCCGCCTGGTGCTAAGTCCTACTCCCACTGGATAGTCCTATGCTGACTACTAAGCTGATAGCTCAAAACTGGGGTCAAAGACTAAGTCCGGGATACCTATCTGGAAGTACCTTGAGATTCTTATCCAACTAGATTCTATAACTGGTGTTCTAAGACTGGCCAGAGCTGCTTATCTGGAAGCATCGTAATCATCTAAAGAATAAATTGAAACTGAAGCTGGTGGTTGCAAAACTGGTTAGAGCTTCTTATCTAGAAGCGTATTAACCATCTAAAGAACCAACTAAATCTGATAACTGATATTTTAGTCTAGTAACTGATAACTGGGAGGCACCATTGACACCTCAAGAAAAGACTGTAGTCAAACTAATCAACAGACATTTATGAAATTACTGAACATGCTAACTTCTGACTGAAACTGGAATAACATGCAATTGACTGAGATTTCTACTAATATTAATAATATGAGAATCCCAACACTGATAGAATGAAGTAACATGAATAACTACTCAATTATGCAAGACTCTAATTCACCGCATTCAAAAGCTAAGGCTAAATCATTTTACAAGAAGCTAGTTTCCACATGATTTCTAAGGATTGGGAAAATATTGCAGCTAATAACATGGATAATATTCCACCTGAAATTTATAAAATTCTCTCTGAAAACTTTCTAAATTTCAAAACCTCAGGGCTATAAGTGATAGAAGATTTTGGAAGGGTTTTGGGGACACAAGGGAAGAACAATTCCCTTGTTGAATTCCCACATACCTGGTGAAGAAATCCAAAAGAAAATCCCTTGAGAATCTAAGAAGAAAATCGATTGCCCTAGCTTCTGCTATGAGTTTTTCTTAGAGGGTTTTACTATCTGACCTCTAAGGGAATGAGAGGAATGAAGTATATCATTGATTACCCCTCTAAATTCCCTGAATATAACCTAAAATGACGTAGTTTAGGGATTAAAAAGGTGGGAAGTTACAAAAATATCTCTAGGAGAAAATCTTGAAAAACTGCCGACAATGTTACACCCCGTAATTCTCGACATAAGGCCCAGGGAAGGATCGGATAAGAGACACGTCGAACCATCACGGGAGGAGCCAAGGCATAACCCCTCCACGATGGCTCCATGTCACGGAGGAAGGGCCTCCGCGATGGCGTCGTGCCACGGAGGCCCTGTCCAGGCCCAAGTATATAAACCCCACACTTCAGTTTTAAGTGGTAATTTCATATAATTTCCATAGAGGATGAGGGAAAACAGAGGGCACGGGGATTTTGAGGAATTTCCTTCCGATTACGCCGTTATACGCGGTCCAATCTCGGTATAACCTTGGGTAGTGAGGTATTAAGCAGCAAGGAGCATTCCTGCGGGTTTAGTTTCATGAAATTCGGCCGGCGAACCATCGTGCTACCGAGCTAAGGTAAGTGGAATAGCTCCAAATTAGTGTCAATATACTCCTAGCCCCAAAGTGAGTATTTCTCCCTTATGGACTTCCGAGAAATAGCAAGTTTTCGGCTGTTTTTTGATAAGTCAAAGTTTTAGCTATATATATATTAAAAGTGATATTTTCTTTCAGAATATTAATGTATATAGTCCTAATTGATATATATATGGATGCAGTTGGGAGAAATAGCGGAATATTGACCGAATTACGCCAATTAGCTGGGAAATCAGAGACAGAGGTATGTAAAGCCAGTTTCTTCGGCAAGCTAGTAGTTCTAGTATAGTAACATAGCTCAAGTGCCAGTAGAATGTTTGGAAGTCACATATTATGCTTAGTATGCATTTTAGTACGATGTTGGAAGCATCATGTCATGTATAGTGTGAAACTTACTAGCACGATATAAATTCTAGTAGAAAGTGTCAGAAACAGTACAGCATGCCCAGTATGTGAT
>JACEIK010004542.1:32509-48500 GCA_018107945.1 Datura stramonium | reverse complement strand
CTTAGATTCATATTTTCAATCAGTTTCAGTCTATTTCTTTCTATTTCAGTTCCATCAGTTGTATTGTTGTTTTCAGATATTTTTCAGTTGTTGCTTTACACACTCAGTACCAGCGGTACTGACGCCCGTTTGGGGCGCTGCATTACTTGCCTGCAGGTACTCATAGACGAGGAGTCGATACCTCGTGATTCCAGCCAGCACACAGATTCATTAGCTCCAGTCATCCGGAGCTAGATAGCTAGAGGTTTATCCCTTCTCTTTTGTTGTACAATATGGGTAGGTCGGGGCCCTGTCCCGACCATATTATCAATATTCTTAGAGGCTTGCAGATTGTGTATTCCCTGTGGTTAGTTATACCGGTCATGTGAGGCCATGTATTCGTTTTATCTTGTTTATGATGGCCGTGTGGGGCCTTATTTAGTTGGTAGTGGTGACCTTGTCGGTCATGTAGAAGTTTAGCACCTGTTTTCTTGATTTAGAGATAACTAGACAGCATGGTGGCCTTGTCGGCCCGCATAGGTTCCTTCATACTATTGTTGTTCTGGTTAGCTGTTGTTTACTTATAGGTGGCTATAGGACTAGTCAGCCGGAGGCTGTATTTACAACCGTTATATAGCCCGTCATTTTCTTCAATCCAGAGTTAGAGCCAGGCAGGCACCAGAAATGCTTAGGCTCAGCAGTCTAGCAGTCCAGGTCCTAGTAGGGCACCAGGTGCCAGTCATGCCCCCCAAGGCGGGTATTGACAGACAGGGACCAACGGGTCACTCAACGAGTTATTAGTTGAGACCACGACTCGTTGGGACCAGTTGTTAGTCCTGGGCCTAGATTTTTGGCTCACGAAAACTTGCAAGGAGTGGAACCATGACTCTTTGGATGAACCAATAGGTCGTTGGTTCCTCCCGTGACCACTGGAAAGAAAGCGAACAAAAACATTGGACCCTCTCTCCAATGGATGACACAATGACTCTTTGGTTGGGAAGACGAGTTGTTGTCACCTTTCGTTCTGTCCTCTGGAAATACTGAAGGATTCTTGAGTTTGACACCACGGGTGGTGACAACAACTCGTTGTGTGAACAATGGGTTGTTGTTTCCACTCATCGTCACTGAAGGGGATACCAGGGAGCCCAACTAACGACTCACACCACTAGTCATTGTATCACACGATGACTCGTTGGTTGACGCGCGTACGCTTGCGTGTGCGTTGGAGCACAACAAGTTTTTTGCACCNATGACTCGTTGGTTGACGCGTGGGTTCCTAGAAAGGGGATCACTGGGTTCTAAACTGGGGATGCAAATATTGACAGGACCACTCGTAATTACATGCAAATTCGTTCCATATCCTCAAGTAATTGATCATCCCAAATACCCTTGAAATGAATCACACACGCTCTCAACATATCCTCAAGAGTTTGAATGATCCGTTCAACCTGACCATCTATTTGCAGGTGAAAAGCTGTACTAAGCTTGACCTAAGTACCAAGTCCCTTATGAAAAGATCTCCATAACTAGGAGGTAAACTGAGTACTTATTTATGATATGATGGACAAGGGCACTCCATGCAACTTTACTAACTCTTGAATATACAATTTTGCATAATCCTCTACTGAGTCGGTAGTCTTGACAAGTAGAAAATGAGCTGTTGTAGTCAAGCTATCCACAATCACCCATATGGAGTCATACTGTCGACGAGTACGAGGCAATCTTGTAATGAAGTCCATATTTATTTCCTCTCACTTCCAAGTAGGGATGCTAATGTCTTGAAGTACACCTCTAGGCCTTTGATGCTCAACTTTCACCTATTGACAATTCGAATACTTTGCCACCAGCTCTGCTATGTCCTTCTTCATGCCATTCCACCAATATACTTCTCGTAGGTCACGATACATCTTGGAGGAACCTGGATGTATAGAATATCTGGAACCATGAGCCTCATGCAATACCCGCTCCCTCAAGTCATCAACACCCAGAACACATAAACGACCCTGATATCATAGTACACCATCTCCCCCTTGGGAGAAAACCTCCACTTTTGATTATGAATAGCTTCCTTCAGCTTTACCAAAATAGGATCCTCGTTTTTCCTAGCCTTGACCTTGGTCACAAAGGAAGATTCTGATTCATTCTGAACAATGACACCACCATCTGCTAAGTCAACAAGATGAAATCCTAGTCATGCAAGCCGATGCACATCCTTCACTAACTATTTCCTCTCCTTATCTACATGGGAAACACTCTCCATAGAAAGCCTTCTAAGAGCATCTTCCACTACATTGGCCTTGCATGGATGATAAAGGAAACTCATATCGTAATCCTTAAGAAGCTACAACCACCTTCTTTGACATAGATTTAGATCCTTCTAGGTAAACACATACTATAGGCTTTTGTGGTCCGTAAACATATCCACATGGACCCCGTACAAATAGTGTCTCCTAATCTTCAAGGCAAATGCTACCGCTGCCAACTCGAGATCGTGAGTTGGATAGTTCTTTTCATGGACTTTCAGCTGCTTGGAAGCATAGGCTAAAACCTTACTGTGCTACATTAATACACAACCAAGGCCAATCCTTGAGGCATCACAATATACCACAAACCCATCAGTACCCTCAGGTAGAGTCAACACTGGTGCCGAGGTGATTCAAGTCTTCAACTCTTGGAAGCTCTTCTCACAGGCCTCCAACCATTGAAACTTTACTCTCTTCTAGGTAAACTTAGTCAACGGTGCTTCAATGGATGAAATCCTTCCACAAACCTCCTGTAGTAACTAGTTAAGCCCAAGAAACTCCTGATATATGAAGGACTAACTGGTCTAGGCCAATTCTTCACAGCTTCTATCTTTTGAGAGTCCACCCGTACAGCCTCACTTGACACTACATGACCCAAAATTGCTACTAAGTTTAACCAAAACTTACACTTGCTGAATTTAGCATACAACTGACAATCCTTAAGAGTCTGTAGCACCACCCTCAAATGAGCGACATGCTCCTCCTCACTTCAAGAGTATATGAGACTATCATCTATGAACATAATCACGAACACATTCAAATATTGCTTGAACACCCTATTCATCAAATCCATAAAAGCCGCAGGAGCATTCGTTAGTCCAAAAGACATAAGTACAAACTCATAGTGATCATACCGAGTCCTGAAGGCTATCTTTGGGATGTCACTCTCTCTAACCCTGAGTTGATGATATCCGGATCTAAGGTCTATCTTTGAGAAACAGTTGGCACCCTGAAACTGGTCAAACAAGTCATCAATTCTGGGGAGGGAATACCTATTCTTGACGGTGACCTTGATCAACTATCGATAGTTAATGAACATTCAAAGGGAACCATCCTTCTTCGGGACAAAGAGAACTGGTGCACCCCTCGGGGATTTGCTAGATCTGATGGAACCCTTGTTTAAGAGATCCTTCCATCACTCCTTCAACTCCTTTAGCTTAATTGGAGCCATTCAATAAGGAGGAATAGATATAGATTCCGTATCGAGAAGAAGGTTGATGCTAAAGTCGATTTCCCGCTCGAGAGGAATTCCCGGTAGATCATCTGAAAACACTTCTAAATATTCACACACTACAAGAAATGACTAGATAGTCGGGGTTTCAGATGTAGCATCCTTAACCCTAACTAGATGGTACACGCAACCTTTAGAGATCATCTTTTTGGCCTTAAGGAAGGAAATGAAGCGACCTACAGGCACAACTGAACTACCTCTCCACTCTAGTACTGGCTCACCCGAAAATCGAAACTCTACCGCACGAGTTCTACAATTTATTAAGGCATAACATGCATGTAGCCAATCCTTTCCAAGGATAACATCAAAACGTGTCATGGCTAGCTCTACTAAATCTACTGAGGTAACTTTCTAAAGGACTGTGACGAGATAATTTCTGTACACCCGTCGAGCTATAACTGAATCAGCAATTGGAGTAGAGACTGAGAAGGGTTTTGATAGGATTTTGAAACTGAATCCAAAACTACTAGCAACATAGGGCGTCACAAAATATAAAGTAATCCCTGGGTCTAACAATGCATATACATCAAAGTGGAATACTCGTAACATACCAATGACTATATCTGGTGAAGTCTCCTGCTCCTGACGAGATGCAAGGGCATAAAGCCTGTTCCGGCGCTGACCACCACCTGCACTGGTAGACGCACCCTGCTGAGTTGGGCGTGCTATTGTGCTCCAGCGCATGCGAAAATGTACGCAGTCATACAAGTAGTAAAGTGACTCTAAAGAGCTGAATGTCGAACCCACAAGGACTATACTATTTTAGCGAATATTAAAGTTCAAGTGCCAATTTGAATTTCACAAGTGTTGATTTTAAAATTTTGAATTTTTTTTAAATGGTGATAAAAAATAATTCAAAAATAAAGTAATGAGAAACGTTTAGAGTTAAGGCCTAACAATCATGCAATGCTCAAATTCACGATGGTTCAAGTATTGAGAATTCATTTGTTGTCTCACGAAGTTAAACACAATGTCCATGGTCTTTTGAGCCTCTAAATATAACAAACTAGTCTCACACCTGCATCGTTGAGCGGAGATGTGACATCCTAATTCATGAGAAATTAACAACGTGGATGTGGTTTATGGGGTTTATTCCCTTGATTATGGGCTTCCATACATCTAATCATTTAACCTAGAATTAACTTCACAACTACGTCTAAGAGTGGTGATGTGATAATTTAATCCTAAGTGTCTAGCTATCTTCCCGTTTAATTAACCAAGCAAGACAAATTAGGTATAATTCCTATCATAACCGCGAAACCTATCTTGAAGACAAGAACTTGCTCCTTGCATTCTTAGTTCTAACCTAGGGTTACTCTCTCGAGATTTTGCCTAAGCTTAACAAGTGCATTGCAATGGTGATCAAGCATCAAAATAATAATTAACAAGAATGTAAGATAAAACAACAAAGAAAACTTGAACCAACAATGAATTCATGTAATTACAATCATGTCTTGTGGCCTCAACCCTATAAGAAGGGTTTTAGACACTCATGTTCATAAAATGATTCAAAAACATTTTTGAATCAAAGTACTTACAAGAATGGATAAAACAGAAGTAAAAAATTCAAACCCTAGGTGAGTTTCTTTCATTCTCCCTTCGCTCCTCTATGCTTTTCCAAATATATTTCGTGATAATGAAGTTAGAAACTAAGGGTTCAATTTATAATAAGTGAAAATTTGCAAAATTTGGTCATGCACAAAATGGGTTCGTGACATGCTACCTATCCGGCAGTTCAAGTAGCGTGGCATGGACCTATTGCGGATGCACACTGGATTGTGGTCATGGAAAAGGCGTTGCCTGGCATAGCACGACATCCATCGAGCAGGCTGGCCGATGTGGCACGATGCCATCATGTGCTGCTGTTGTTGTTTCCTTCCCCTCGCGTGCACGCGTGCACGCTTGCCCTCGCGTGCACGCTTGCCCTCGTGTGGCACGGTGCCTAGCGTGTATACACACAGGCGTGACATGGTGCCTTTCACGCAGGTCAGCCGGCATGGCACACTAGGCTATGCGGTAGGCTATTCTTCATGCCATTTTATGCAATCGTCATCCAACTCAAACAAAAGTTCCTCCTTGCTTGTGACTTGTCATATTCAGCCCTTCCTAAGCATAATTCATCTACAAACATGTGTTAATCACTTTGGTTAGTTCATGCACACATATGTATAAATTTACATGAGAAAGTAATTAAATAAATTGACAAACATGAGTAAACTAAGTTATAAAATAGCATTAAGAACATTACCCCACACTTAATGCCTTTTTCATCCTCGAACAACTCTATTACATCTCATTCACATGAAGAACTCACATATGACCGATTGAAGAAAGATTATTCAAGTTTAGGCTACAATGATTTGGTCTGATAATAAGTTTAAAATAGAGCATTCAAGATATAACCAACTAAAATTACATATAACTACGTTAAGACCTCCTAGCCTCAAGAATCGACTCTGAAACTCAACAAGATCATGCAAGTTAACCCATCAAGAAGTCTGAAATGAATTTTATCCTTCCTCAAACATGTTCCCTCACAACAATAGAGATACACATATTCACTCTCAATTTTAAAATAATACACATATGAGTGTATAAATAGGAATTAAGCTCACTCTCACAAAGAATTCTCAGGAAACATGTAATGACCCATAAGATTGCCCTTAGTGTTTTACTTCACTAACTTAGGAATATCTGAAAGTAAGATCAAGTAGGACTTATCGAGTTGTAATGTAAGCTAAGGGATGGGTAGGTACTATTCTGTCCAGTAATAGTAACTATCTTCCCTAAGCACTTTTAATACATCACACTTTCATTAAGTACATCTCATCTCTTACTTCACCTTTATTCTTTTTAACTCATCAATTTCCTATTTTGTTTCCCTATTTCTTTAAGCACACATAGCTTATTAGTAAGGAGTACTTAAGAAACTTTTTTGTTCTTTTGTTATCTTACTCCCTACCAATACTTATGAATTTTCAAACACGTGCACCTACAGTCTTTTTTTCAACTCCCACAACCACTGTTTTCCTTCCTTTTCTAAATTCTAACTCCTTAACTCTTTTGCGTTTTTCACTTAAGCGCTTAAGAGTTTTGGATCAAATTCAAGGTTATTGAAAGAAAGGGATTCAACTTATGTTGTAGCTATCAAAGAATAGGCTTAAGGCTCAATGGGGCTAACTATGATTATGCATTAAAGGTAGGTAAAACAAAGGGATAAAAATTAGGCTCATTCAAAAAAATACCTAAATCATCTCTTACAATTAACATCCCTCATTTCATTTTATATACACACTAGGCAAGTTCTAGACACTAAACAATAGCCTGGAATATTCAAGAAAATCTTACACTCACTGCTCATGCTCAATTCTAGGAAAACCCATACAGACTCTCAATACAGCTAATCACATGAATTCAGCAATTAAGCACAAAGGATACAGAGTCATATCCAAGAGCCCAGGTATCTCAAACAAAGTCATACCTTTATCAACATGCTTCACAATTAAAACTCTACAGGTCTTTTACAATCATGTACAACACCCAGCAAAAGAATCAAGTAGTCAATCAGCTAAGGGTTCAAACACAAAAACCTACTGACTATTTTTTCCTAAAGACGGTCGTCATCCATCCATCGTTAGGAAAAGTCCTTAACTAAGACTAAGACACTATGTAAAAACACAAAAACTTTTATTCTCAGTTCAAAGTGCCCCCCTTCGAAAAATAACCGAAAAGAAAAACCAAAGGGTGGGTGAAATGTGCTCAACTCCAACTTTTCATCAAACAATATTATACTAAGCATCAAATTCACCCGAAATCACTTAGCAAAAAATTTGAAATTACCCCTCACCCACACTCAATTTATGCTATGTCCCCAAAGCATCAGTTAAAAGAAAGACTAAAAGTGAGAGATACTTCCTGAGGCCTCTAGGCCTAGCTAGCAACATGTATCATCCATTTTTCATCTTGGGGATCCTCAACCTCACATTTGTGTTTTTCCTGCTCCTTAGCTTCCTCTTCTAAAGGTACTCAGACTTCCCCTCAATCTATGCTTAAGTCACACCAATAAAAACAAAAACAAGAAGTGAAGATAAGTAAAATACAAACAGAGAAAAAGAAATTATACTTGTGGTACTCTTGGATTGCCTCCCAAGCAGCGCCTGAGTTTACGTTGCGGCAAGATGCATCACATTCCACCACTTTTCCTTCCACTTTGAGGATATGAATCTCACCCCTAATTTCTTTTCTAATTTCCTATTATGCTCTAGGGGTGGTGGTGAAAAATTTAAGTGACCAAGAAGTAGATGTCTCCTCTCACACTTATTGGCCCTTAAGTAAGTGAAGTCATTCTGTCTCTTAGACTCAGCAAATTTCAGCAAATACGGGGCTTGTTTCTCCTCTATAACATTCTTTATAAGCTTGGAAGACTCTATTTCTAGGTTGTCAACTAAACTTAATGTTGAGAAATGCTTAGAGTGAGATATAATACACCTCAACTCTGAAACGACATTATGCTTGGCCTCCATACTTTTGTACACCTTCTTCACATCAACATCTGACTCCATGTGAATGTCAAATGGTTTTAATTTTATCCCCCCCTTTGGTAACTGGATTGGCCATATGTGTGGGACCATCACGAAGACTCTCAAGAGCTTCTAATTGTTGAGCTTGTTCCAAGAACTCACCTTTTTCTTCCCTTTGAAATCCCTCTTGAGTATTGGCTAAGACCTTAACTTGCAAATCAATCCAAGCTTCAGCCTCAGCCTTTATCTCCGTGAACTTAGCGCTTATCATTTCTATGGCCTCTCCGTTTTCCATGGTATGAACCCACATTAATTCCATATGCTCCCTCGTTACTTATGTCTACTCAAGGACCTGTTTTAACATGTTTTCTATCTGAGCTTGGTGTTCTAAGTCCTCTTTTTCATCATTCCTGTACTTATCAAAAATAACAGAAGGATCACAGTAAGGGCTTGGGGGAGGGGAATACGAATTTGGACAATCATTCCAATGGTCATCTTGACGACCACATATATTACATATATAAAAGTGTTGGCAAAAGTGAGGTCCTCCACAATTCAGACAAGAATCATTGAAATATGAGTATCCACCATTCACACATTTGTATTCCATGATGTCATGTCAAGAAGGGTATCAAACTAAAAACAAAAATAAAATAAATATAAAAATAATATTTTTTCAACACTTATAAAATTCTACATCAAAACAAAAACAAGAAATTCACTAATTTTGCTAGTCCCCGACAACGATGCAAAAAACTTATTGCGCTCCAGCGCGCGCGGTCATACAAGTAGTAAATTGACTCTGAAGAGTCGGATGTCGAACCCACAGGGACTATACTATTTATGCTAATATTCAAGTTCAAGTGCTAAATTAAATCTAACAAGTGTTGATTTTAAAATTTTGAAGTTTTGTTTTTAAATCTATGGTGATCACAAATAATTCAAAAATACAGTAACGAGAAGCATCTAGAGTTAAGGCCTAACAATCTTGCAATGCTCAAATTCACAATGTTTCAATTATTGAGAATTCATTTGTTGTCTCATGAATTTAAATGCAATGTTCATGGTCTTTCTAGCCTCTAAACATAACAAACTAGTCTCACACCTACATCGTTGAGCGGGGATGTGATGTCCTACTTCGTGAGCAATTAACAATGTGGATGTGGTTTATGGGGTTTATTCCCTTGATTATGGACTTTGATACCTCTAATCATTTAAACTAGAATTAACTTCAAAGCTACGTCTAAGAGTGGTGATGTGACAATTTAATCCTAAGTGTCTAGATATCTTCCCATTTAATTAACCAAGCAAGACGAATTAGGTATAGTTCCTATCCTAACCACGAATCCTATCTTGAAGATAAGAACTTTCTCCTTGCACTCTTAGTTCTAGAGTAGGGGTACTCTCTCGAGCCTTTGCCTAAGCTTAACAAGTGCATTGCAATGGTATCAAGCATCAAAATGATAATTAACAAGAAAGCAACACAAAACAACAAAGAAAACTTGAACCAACAATGAATTCATGAAATTACAATCATGTCTTGTGGCCTTAACCCTAGAAGAAGGATTTTAGCCACTAATGTTCATACAATGATTCAAAAATATGTTAGAATCAAAGTACTTGCAAGAATGGATAAAAGAGAAGTAAAGAATTTGAATCCTAGGTGAGTTTCTTTCATTCTCCCTTCGCTCCTCTATGCTTTCCCAAAAATATTTCATGATAATGAACTTAGAATTGAAGGGTTCAATTTATAATAAGTGAAAATTTGCAAAACTTGGTCGTGCCCAAAATGGCTCTGTGACATGCTGCCTATCGCGTAGCGTGGCACGGACATGTCGCGAATGCACACTAGATTGTGGCCATGGCATGGGCGTCGCCTGGCATGGCACAATGCCATTGCCCGCTGCTGCTGTTACTGCCTTGGCCTCGCGTGGCATGGTGCCTAGCATACACATGCATAGGCATGACATGATGCCTGTCGCGCAGGTCAGCCGGCGTGGCATGCTAGGCTGTGCGACAGGCTGTTCTTCATGCCATTTTGTGCAATTGTCATCCCAACTCAATCCAAATTCCTCCTTTCTTGTGCATTGTCATATTCAGCCCTTCCTAAGCATAATTCACCTTCAAACATGTGCTAATCACTTCGGTTAGTTCATGCACACATATGTCTAAATTTACATGAGAAAGTAATTAAATAAATTAACAAACATGACTAAACTTAGTTATAAAGTAGAACTTGGGCATGTAAATATGCCCAAGATCACGTGTTGGTACTGTTGCTGAACTGGTAGCCTAAGTACGGCCCTTGCCATCACCCTATCTAGCCAACGGACACTCCTAGTGCCTATGCCCGGATCTACCATACCCAAAGAAGATATTTGATCCAATCAAGCACTCCCGTATGTGATTCTTGCCACACTTCTCATAAACTAGAAAGGTGCGCTCTGCTAGCATGCTCCTTTGTCCCCTCGAACTTGATGCTCTGCTCCTCTGATCACCCTGTGATCTAGATGGAGCACTGGCTGATGATAGCGCTGGAGCTAATGACCTCTGATGGGACTGCTGATGATGTCCGCCTCCTGACCTCTGGTGGGAGAACCCAAAACTATCTGTCTTGGCCCTCTTGACCTCCCTCTCCCTGAAATGTGCTGCCTCCATCTGCTGGGCATACAAAACTAATCGACAAAATTGATGTACTGATGAAGCATAGAAGTCCTACAATCCTTGACCAGGTAGTCCACTACTCCATTCACAAACCGGCTCACCCGAGCTCTCTGATCAGCTACCATCTCTGGTGCATATTTGGACAAGCAGGTGAACTCTAAAGCATACTCCTGGACTGTCATATTATTCTTCCTCTGGTTCACAAACTCAGCTACCTTGATCTCCCTCATCTCACGGGAAAGAACCGATCCAAGAATGTGGTGAGGAACTCATCCCAACCAATGGAACCCACTCCAACTGCCCTGCTATCCTTCCATTGTATGAACCAAATATGGGAACCTCCTTTGAACTGAAAAGAGGCTAGGTATGTGCACTCCTCCCCCATCACCCCCATAATCTGGTGATATTCTAGATCTCCTCAATAAAATCGTGTGGATCCTCGTCCACCTTCGATCTGAAGAACTCCAAAGGTTTCATCCTAAGAAAGTGTCTAACTCTTGCCGCTTCCGCATTCCATTTCCAGTGGACATGCGCTAACGCCTGTTCATTGACTTGGGCGGTCAATTCCTATGCCAATATCTAGATGGCTTCCCTAAACTCCGCGTGGGCAACCTGCTCGGGCACATGATCCTCAGGGGATAGTGGTGTCCATTCCCATTGCCCTTCTCATGGCCATTTCCATTTCTTCTTCCATCTACTCGGTGAGGATACATGATTCTGCAAATGCATGTAGCACGAGTTAGAAGGATAGAGAGACATTTCATCGCACAACATAGATCATGAAAGAAGGGAAATTTTCCTAAAATGTTTCTTAGCCTATTTGTCATAAGTGTGGTGCGGTTCATACCCATGAGAAAGACTATACTTAACGCGGCTTTCAGACACCCTAGGACACTTCAACACCTAATGCTCTGATATCAAGTTTGTCAAGACCCGAACAAAGGCCTGGATGCAGACACGGGACAAAGAACCCCGAGAGGCTCCAAGTTGACCCATGGCATGAACATAGCGGCTAAGAGCATACACAAGATGAAACTAACATAATAAAACATGCTTAAGTGAAGTATGAACACATATCAATCTAAAATACAGTCAACACTAACAAGATAATATTCTACATATTGTCTGAAAAGCCTCTAACATAATTGATGAGCTGATGGGATAGTATCCCCAACTAGCTCTACAAAAGTCTATAATTGAAATAACATAAAAATGATCAAACTGAATGTCCTCAAAGGATAAGGACTCACCACCACTAGCTAAACACGAATAAGGGGAAAGCATGACCAGTAGTGCAGCTGGGATTGATCCCTCAACCTGTATCATGAAACGATACAACATAGAGTATGTGGTCAGTACTTGGAATGTACTTAGTATGTAAGGTAAGTAAAAATGGATAGTTAAAATACATAAGAGTTCATAAGAGTAGGACAGTATGAAGATGAAGTGAATATCATAATATAAACATGAGGGCTCAAGGTTTTCAAAACATTCATAATCTATTCATAATTATAGTCATAAGAGAAACCTTATAAAATCATAACTTGAGTCAATGTAACATGAACATGACAATGCATATATCATAAGGAACAATGGGAGAACTCGTCTTAACCGACACCATCATGATAGAACTTACATGATGCCCCAACTATCTCGCTTAAGCGGGAAGAGCCGTCCCAGGCTTGCCAAATAAGGGACGTGCATGATGTGATATCACAAGGGGGGATCCATGAATACATATACCTACGGTGGCACGTAGTTTTAAGACCACGGGGTTTACCTGAATATTGGGTCTACTCAGAGCTAGACACCACTCCCAAAAAAATGCACATGAGGGCTCATATAGTAATTGTGAAATCATTCATAAATTTCATAGCCAATAAATCAAACATGCTTAATCATATTTGAAATACATGATTAGCCATGAATGAGGGCCTGTGAGTCGACTAAGAGTCACAAATTCATAAATCATGAAGAACATGCATAATATTGAAAATTCATGTACTTGACATCCATAAATCCATGAAGAATACTTGAAGAGAAATCATATCACAAATCATCATTTCATAATTTAGGCTTAGGAAGATTAAAATCATAATAGAATCATAACTTGACTTTTTGTGAAACTTTGCATAATAGGGCATAGATTGACTATGATTTGAAATCATAAAATTATAACCAATTTAAATATAAAATCTTCCCATAAGTCTTAAAAAACATTTAGAACATAAAGGGAATTGACTCATAATCGAATCAAAGAGAATCCCATGAAATTAGGGTTAAAACCCCATAAGATCACCAAATTTACTTTAATACTTGAATTCATGAACATAGAGGGAAGTTGGGGCATGAAAGTGAAGGGGGACTCTCATTCACCACCCTACATACCTGGGTAATCTGATCTTATACTCTCCCTTGGAAGCCCAAAGGAATTGGAGAAGAATTTGGAGAGTTCTAGGCTTGTTCTTCCTTTAGAAATCCTCTAGTTTGCATGCATGGCGAGGGAATGGGTTGGAATAAATTTAACCCTCTTAAAACTCCCATAATATGAGCTTAAAAATGATGTACTTTAGGGCTTAGGAGCTTAAGAATTACGAAATTGCCCTAATTAAAATGCAAAAAAATTACACAATTCCAGGTACTACGACTTATCCTATGGATCGTTCCTCGATCTAACGGGTCTTGGTTTCCTGTCGTTACAACCTCTGATGAAACCTGAGTTCTAAACTTTTCCACAAGTCATAGCATGACTCGTACCTTCATCCAATGAGTCGTGGAATCTATCTGTTACCATAAATGGGAGAAATCCCCTACTCCTTCCTACGGGTGGAAGTAACAATTTGTGGTTCCCTACCACGAGTTGTACCACGAGTCGTACCTTTCCTCCTGACCATTCCAGAACCAACCCACAAATCCTAACTATAAGTCATACCTTCAACCAATAGGTCATTACAAGTCCCATTGTTTCCAACTCCTTCCCACATAACTGCTAACCACGGGTGGTTCCTACGGGTCGTAGGTACTTCCTATGACTCGTACCATCAGTCGTCCTAAATCAAATTTGCTGATTTTCTATTGTTTCCATTCCAAATACTGAGTCTAGTCTTAGGCACTTCCGGGGTATTAAACTCCAGTTGGTAATGAAGTCCTTGGGAAACTCCAGTAACCATAAAGTGGCCTCCCCAGACAGAGAGAATGGGAAGAGTCTCAGCCTTATTGCGTCCTGACTGACACTAGGAAACCTGTACGCCTTGCATATTCCAACGAAGTTCATTAGTGCAGGTTGGTATCATTAGCTTCATGAGCACTAAACACCCCCTTAATATTCAGCAACTGTATTATGGTGCTAGTGATGTCAAATTTTTCCCCAACAGGCAAAGGTGGTGGTACGATAGCTCCAAATGACCCAACTTTATCAATATTCGGGTCATCCTAATCAAAGAATTGAGGGGAATATCTCTGGCCTCTATTTCTCCTTCCATGGAGACCAGCACTCATAACCTAATCTCGAGCATCATCAGCTTCCTGAAGTGCAGCTTGTCGAGCTATCTCGGCTTGCCTAGCTTCTTCAGCAAGATTGGCATCTCTTTGCTCTTGGTTCTCCATCCTTCGTAGTGTTCTTTCAATTTCAAGATCCAAGGGAATCAAGTGGTTTCCGCTTCATCGAGTACATGGCATTCAACAAGAGACAACCTATGGGTGTCAAAAAAATAAAAAGAAAACGTAATGAGGAAATAACAACCAAAAGTTAAACACACGTAATTAATCTAATCGTAGACATATTACCCGGCAACGGCGCCACTTTTTAATAACGCTCAAACTCAAACTCATGACAAAGTATGAAGCGGATATTATCAATAAAGTACCCAACAAAGAGGTTGGGGTCAAACCCACATTGAATATGGTAAGAACTAGACTAATGCCGGTATTTAAGCTTTTGGTGTGTTATCTCCAAATTGGGGGGTTTATAGAAAAACTATTGTAAGACAAGCGTAAAAACCAAGTGTTGTTAATCAAGATTTTCAATTAACTAGGGTAAGTGTTCCCTATGGGTTCATAACTACTCTGGGTTTTCACTAGTGATCAATCCCAATGCTTACTGGTAGAATTGATAACTAGGATTTGTCCAAACGACTGGTTTGTCCCTGTTGGATTACTATACTCAATCACCTGGGTTAGGTCTCATGAGAGATTTCAAATTAACCATTATCAATTTGTTCCAAATTAACTATCCTACGACCACAACTCAAGTTATACAATGATCATAAAAATCAAGGCTTTGTTGTAATTCTATTTTCCTAATCTCTACCTCTCTAGGTTCAAAAAAGTAAAGAATTTGGGCAAGTCTTAACGTTGCGCTTCATTAAGAAACATTAAAGATGAAGAGAATACAATACAAGCGTTTAGCATTGGTTTCAAATCACTTTGTGTTACCCTAGTTCATTAATCCACCATGGTTTCCACAATCCTAGTTGTGGAGGTTTTAGCCTCTCATAATTGTAAGATTGTGATTAGAATTCATAGACAAATACATAATTAAATACTTACAATGATGATTGAATGAAAACATGATGTGAATATTGCAATAGAATATGATGAACAAAATTAAGAACAATTGAGAAACCCAAGTTTTGATCCTCAAGAATTGCCCTCCAATGTTGTCAAAAACTAATTACGAACTTGATAACATTTGAGAACCAACTAATTCTGACCTTTTTTGACCTAAAAGAAACATAAAACACATTTATATAGACAATAAAATCCTTTTCCTAAGTTAACAGGGAAATAACCAAATCGGGCGCCGACGCATCCTACGACTCATCATATGACCCATAACAGGATTGAACAGGTCGTACCTTATCTCGTACATTCCTTGGATTCTATAGAATTGACTAAGTGTAGGCATCTGGTACGGCTTGTAACATGAATCCACGAGTCATACAATCCAGTCGTGGTTTGGCTCTGAGAACTTTGGCATCTTTTGAAGTTTTGTACGAGTGTCCTTGTATGCATCGTACCTTGCTCTTGTGACTCATAAAAGCTTGTCGCATCATGAGAATTACCAAGTCCTTAATATCACTGAAGCTTTCCACGACTCCTGGTACCGGTCATAGGTAGATGCTACAATCTGTATGTGCCACCCGTATAAGGAGACTTCAATTGTACAACTTTTTTCTGAAGTATTCCACGACTACAGTTACGGCTTGTACTGAGAGTCGTACTTTTCCTTTTCATTTTTCCATCCTTATGAGATTTTCCATGAGTCTTAGTACGATTCATACAATCTAGGTATT
>JACEIK010004542.1:0-32406 GCA_018107945.1 Datura stramonium | reverse complement strand
AGTCCATTCTATTTTCCCAGATTTAAGTGTCGAAAGTGTTGTAAACTCACAACATCTCACATCATCTCTGTGAGCTTGGCACTCATCCTTTTTAAGGCTCCTCCCTATTCAATAAGCTACTCCCTCATTACTTCCATATGCACCATGATCATTTTTCCATATTGCTTGTTTGAACATGATGTTCCTCCTCTTCATTATTCCTGTAAGCATAAAAAACAACAGGAGGATCGTAATAGGGGCTTCGGTAAGGGGAATAAAAATGTGGGCAACTACTCCAATGGTAATCCTTACCACCATATACACTGTAAGTATGATAGCGTTGCTACAAGTGGGGTCCTCCACAATTCAGACTAGAATCACCTAGATATGAATGCCCATCATTCAACCCATTTATATACTAAGATGTCATGTTAAGAAGAGTGGTGAAATACTAAAAGAAGAAGAAAAATAAAAATCTTACGCTAGATACAGAATAGCGGAATAAAATCCTAACCTACAAATGATTAAACAATAATCAAGTCCTCGGCAATGGCGCCAAAAACTTGATTTCGCCCAAGCGCACGTAGTCGTCAAGTATATAGGACTGGAAGCCCTGATTATCGTATCCAAGGGACTTGTCAGTTCAATCGTTTAAGGTTGTTCTTTATTTCTCTATTCTAATCGAATAGTTCAAAAGGAGAATTGGTTTTGAGAATTAACTATTAAAAAATTTAAATACAAAATTAACTAAAGATTGTTGCAAGTTGTACTTCAGATGATGATGAAAACCTAGGGCAATGGCACCTTTTAGTTTTAGGTTGAGATTTCAAGACGTGATTATAATAGATTTACTCTTCCTATGGTTTCTAATTGCAAGTTACTATCCTATTTCTTGTCGTTATCCCTAACATCCAAGAACTATTTCATGAACCTTAACGCCTATATCCCTATGGCCATAGGAGAATAATGAATTGATGATTATGCCTACTTGTATTTCAACTAAATAGGGTTGAAGGGTATATCCCTATCCTAAACAACAACTTCTATCCTATAACCAATGGGTTCAAGGGTCTTTGAATTCCCATTCTGTATTTATTTTTAACCCTTTCATTCCATTTCCCAAGTTCAATCGAAAGCCAACGAATTACTTATCTCATAAATAATAAATTAACACAGATAAATACAAACAACCATAAAAGAAGAATCGAATCTAATATTAATAAGTCAATCAAACACTCAACCATACACATGGACAAAACCCTAGAGTTATGAGCTTATCCACTCATAGACAAGTGGAAAAACTCAAACTTAGTCATCATCATGCAAAAGTACGATAAAGAAAAGAAAAGAGGAAACCTAAGTAGAACTTGTCTCTCCTCCCAAGCTGCGTTATAAATTGATCAATCGATCAAAAGATATGATGAAAGATATGCTAGAAATGCCCTAGATGTTATATATATAGGTGATCCTTCAAATGACACTTTGGCCCTCAAGTACTTGGCTTTAAATCAGCAATTTAAGCCTGAAATGAGTCTGGTGCACCGCCCGACCTATCTCACCAAGGACTTAGTCAAATTTTCAGAAATTTTTGCTTTGGAATGATTCTAGCGCGCCGCCCCACCTATCTCACCAAGGACATAGTCAAATTTTCAGCAATTTCAGCTCTGGAATGAGTCTGGTGCTATGGATGGGGCTCCACTTCTCTCATCTTGCCAAGGTTTTGAGTAGATTTTCTTTTGAAGTTTTGGAGTTGGTGTGGGGTGCCAGCCATCTCACCAAAGTGATGAAAATAATTCTCTAAAGTTTGGCACTTGGTGCGGGGCGCCAGCTGTCTCACTAGATTCTTCACTTAGCTTCTCAAACCTCCAACTTTGGTCATTTTGGGTCCTTTTTCCCTGGTTTTCTGCTCAAATCATCTCAAATCATTTGTTAGGATATAAAATAGACAAACATATAAATTCATGCATTTCATAAGGATTATGAACTCAAAACATGATAAAATATGGGTAAAAACATGTCAAATGGGCATAGAAATATGTCTAACATCAATGACAGGTGGAAGTAATGAGTCATTGTGATGGGTAACGACTCATCCTGTCTAGTCGTGGTTTGAAGATCAGAGTCTGGGGGAAAAGGGGAGGATGTAACAAGAAATATAATGAGTCATAGTATCGAGGGACGACTCGTTGGTTTATTCATTACCTCTGGTAGTGTTTTTTTCCTGCAAAACCAGTAAGGGTATTTTCATAATTCCTAAGCTTCTAGTCCTAAACTACATCATTTTAAGCTCTAAAAGAAGTGTATTGAGGGATTTTAACCTATTCTAATTCAGTAAACTCCCATGCATGCAAGTTTAGAAGTTTCCCTTTGAAGATCAAGCTTGAAATTCCTCAATTCTTCTCTAATTCTCTTGGGCTTTCAAAGTCAAGTTTAGATTCAGCTTACCAAGGTATATAGAGCTATGAATGAGAGTTTACTTTCACTCTCACACCCAAAAATATTTCTCAAGTTCATGAATTCAAGTCTTAATTCAAGTTTATGATTTTATGGGGTTTTAACCCAATCTTATGAAATTCTCTATGATTTGCTTATGGGTCAATTTCCTTCATGTTGCAAAGTATGTTTTAAGATTCATGGGCAGGTTTTATACCTATTTTGATTAAAAATTCATGATTTTAAGATTTAGAAATGTCATGCCCCACCTTAGATGGCATGATTGGCACCTAATTCCAAATTGGGACCTAGACTGACCTAGCTAGCCATAGGCACCTCTAGTGCTTGTCAGCAACCCAAAATCAAGAAAATAATGAGCTATATCTTGGTTGTAAACACAGCCTCGGGCCAAACAAGGCTACATAGCCACCTGTAAAAGAAAATAGCTATCCCAAGCAACAAGACAATAAAAGGGATCCTATGCGGGCTGATAAGACCACCATGCTGTCAAGTTATAACCAGAAAAAAAATAGGCAGTCATATTCAAGCTATAGAAATCAAGGCTGCGAACCAACTAACTAACTAGGCCCCACATAGCCAATGTGCACAATATAACATACATAGGCCCCATACAGCCAACAACAAGCAACAACTGAAAAACTGTAGTCTGCAAGCCTCTACGAGTGGAATAGTGGTCGGGACCAGGCCCCCACCTACCCAAAAGTTGTACAACAAAATGAACAAACCTTTCTAACTATCAACTCCGGAGAAAAGGAGTTAACTGGACTGCTAACTTTGGCTGGAAGCTAGGAAGGTCCTGAACCATGTTTATCTACACCTGCAAGCAAGTATGCAACACCCCAAAGATGGGCGTCAGTACAATATGTACTGAATATGCAAGGAAGTAACGAAAATGACTGAATGGAACTGATAAAAGAACTGAAAGTAAACAATAGAGGGATAAGAGTAATAACCTGAATAGTCTCACAACTTGAGATATAGCTAACTAGTAAGTAATACAAATAAGAACCTTTCCTGGCCCCCATAAACCCAGAAGGTACAACCAACACAGAATAACCTACCCGGGCCCCCATAAACCCCAGTAAGTACGCTTCAATCTATATACACATAGAATGGTCAATATGAGTCAATTGGTAACTATAGCCAACCTACATGGACTCTAAGTCTGCAATTGAGCCCATTGGGCTCCTGTAGTTGTGTCTGAGCCCATTGGGCTCCTGTAACTGCACCCTGGGCACACAAGGCTCGACGGAGGGTCAGTGATGCCAACATATCATAAAAATAGAAGCCCATTTGTGTATGGACTGTAATATGTCCCTTGGGCCTGAATATAGTCCTTTCATACAAAATATAGCTCCTCTGAGCGATCTATAGCCCCGTAGGCGATGACACAACGAGAAGCCTGAGGTCGGTCGAAGGAAGGCTATATAGGATGGGGTCAGTCCCTATCAAAATAATCAACTCTCAATTCACAACTAACGGTAACAGCTAATTACAACATGTTTCTTACAAGCATGTAGGTCGTATTACTATACGACAGGAATAACTTTCCAAAGAGATTAGCCTTATCATACCTCGAATGCTGATTCTCATTTATCATATTAGTTCTAACATGTGGTCGGCGATTCCACTCAATTGCAGCCCTTACACTGAGAGAAGAGGCTATTTTCAATACTATAATTTAGAAAACAACGATATCTTTCAATAACATTAACAATAATTCAACTCTATTTAATTCCACCAAAAACTCACAATTTCTCGAGAGTACAGAAGGTAGAAATGCTTACCCATCACTTGTAGTCGCATAGAATCAAATTAGAAGTGATTCCAAAAACTTTCACTTGGCGGAGTTCTAATACTCCAAGTGAATTTTGGAGAAATAACTCTGCAGGGATGTTCTTCGTATGCCTAATCTCAATATCCAAGATGAATTTGCATTTGGATGGAATTTAACGGTGTAATTCTGCTAAAACCCAAAGAAAACCAAGAGAGAATTTCGTAGGGGTCGTGGGTCTGTCGGATGAAATGTTTAAATGAATTGAACTTCACCTAATTACACACACATATATAAGGGCAGTGGAAAGGGGGGCGCGGTACACCGCCTATTGCGCCAGGATAGGGGCCCAACATACCGGCCATGGCATTGGGCTGGCTGCACGGCGCGACGCCCAATGTGCCTGGCCCCCAGTCCCTACCTCCTGTTCTCTTGGTATCATGTTCGTATACTTTACCCACGAGCCCTTTCCCGTATATGTCGTACCTCAAAACTCTCAACATACGTATGCACGCATGGACTAGACGATAGAAACTTATAGGGTGTAACATCATCCCCCCCTTTGGAACATTCTTCCTCGAGTGTAATCTTAGGTTTAAGAGACTCAACTTCTTTAACTATTGCCAGAAAAATTTCGGCAGAGTATCCTCTATAATATGGACCATCCGGAAACCTGAAACGCAGAAAAGTCCAACATAGGCTTCTGACAGGACGCTATAAACAATTACTTTAAAACATAGAAGAGAATAACTGAACAGTACTAGTAATATAAGAAATAAAGTAACAAATGAACATCAATGTCACCTCAACTGCATAATTTGGGTCAGGTCTGGAATAAGTGAGGATACCTAGACCTTATGTCATCCTCAGCTTCCCAAGTCATCTCTTCTACATTTCTGTTCCTCCATAAGACTTTAATGGAGGCTACATCCTTAGATCTCAATCTTCAAACCTGTCGATCTAGTATAGAAACTGGAGTCTCTTCATAGGACAAATCTTTAGTAACTTGAACATCCTCAACTGGAACAACCCGGGACAAGTCCCCTACGCACTTCTGTAACATTGACACATGAAAGACTGGATGAATGGATTCTATCCCTGAAGGAAGTTCTAACTCATATGCCACTCGGCCTATCCTTCGAACGATCCTATATGGACCAATGAACCTAGAGCTAAGCTTTCCCTTCTTGCCAAATCTTATCACGCCCATCATAGGTGAAACCTTAAGAAATACCCAATCATCAACATTAAACTCCAAGTCTCTATGTCGGACATCGGAATAGGACTTCTGATGACTCTAGGCTGTAAGTAAGCATTCTCTAATAAGCTTTACCTTTTCTTCCTATTGATGTATCATATCAGGTTCGATCAATCCGGCCTCCCATACTTCGAACCATCCTATGGGGGACCTGCATTTCCGCCTATATAAAGCCTCATAAGGCGCCATCTGAATAGAAGAATGATAACTGTTATTATATGCAAATTAAATATGGGGTAGATGCTCGTTCCAACTCCCTCCAAAGTCTAGCACACACGCTCGTATCATATCCTTGAGTGTCTGAATGGTGTGTCTGCTTGACCATCTGTCTGGGGATGGAAGGCTATACCCAAATTAACCTGCGGCCCCAAATCTTTCTGAAATTACTGCCAGAATCTATCTATGAATTGTGCCCGTCTGTTAGAAATAATGGACAATGGAACACCATGTAGTCAGACTATCTTTTGCGAAATAGTAAGGGCTTTCTCGTAATTTTCTAACTTCTTAAGACCTATACTACGTCGTTTAAGGCTCGTTTGAGGGGGTTTTAAGCAGGGTAAAACCTATCTTAATCCATTATTCTCATGCATGCAAGTTTGAAGGTTTGAAGAGGAGATTCAAGGCAAAATCTCAAGGTTTCCGTTGGAATCTCAGCTTGGGCTATTAAAGGGTGTTAGATTCACCATTTATAGGTATGTAAGGCTATGAGTGGGTGTTTTCTTCCACACCCATGCACAATCCCTATCAAAATGTGATAAATTATCTATGATCAAGTATGGGGTTTTACTCAATTGCACGATTCTTCAATCTCTACTCATGGGTATGATTAGATTGCATTTATATTAATGATTTATGAAGCTTGGGTGGATTCTAAATTGTTTTTCCCTTATAAAAATTGTTTTCTAACATTTGAATCTAAAACGCCCATGGATGAAGAGTTCATAAAAGAGATGATTTATGGTAAATGTGTGATGATGATGAAGTTGATGATAAAAAGCATGTTTCTAAAACTACCCATGATTTTGATGTTGTTTCCTAAATGAATCGATTGCATTCTAGAATGATAGAGATTTGGGTGCTGCCAACATGTTGATCAAAGTGATGATTTTCCCGACATAAGCTTACCACATTGTTTAAAGTGAAATTTCCCAATTTTTATTATGAATTCTAGCTTGTGGTATGTTGAGTAAATATTTCTACATGTAGCTTACCACATGATTTGGGTATATGCTCCCACCTATGATTGAGCTTGTTGTATGTTTCGAAATAAAGCTTCTCACATGCATGAATTTATAATTGAGATGTATGTCACTATTGAGCTTTGTTAATAGACAATGTTGATCTTCGTTTCATACGATATTGAGTCATGCATGATTTCATGTTGAGCTTCGTTATATACAATGTAGAGCATTGAATGTTTTTGGGAGAAGAGTCTGGCATCGAGCAGGTTAAGGGTCGATTACCCTATTCCCCAGAACTATGCACCAACGTAGGTTGATACTATTATCGGGACCTCCCTTGGGAGCTATCCCCGACCCGATTGGCCCTTCAGCTTGATATCGATATCATGGTAGCATCCCTAGCCCTGACAAGGTTTTGGACGGCTCTGCCCACTTGAGTGTGAAAGCCATGTAAGCTCTATCGTGGTATGTCGGTTAAGTGACGAGTCTCCCACTATCTATATCTTCCATATTTACATATTCATTACTCATGATGATTACCTTATGCATGCATATTCTAAAAGTAAGGTTTGACTCATTGTTCAGCTTTTGTTATAAATGTTATGTTTCAGCTTTGAGTCATTCGGGTTAGTCATGATGTTATAAAGCTATATATGGTCATGTTATTATAAGATTATGAATTCAGAAAGAATGCATGTATTATTTCCTCTCATGTTGAAAGCTTATGATATGTTATAAAATGTTTAAATGATTTATTCTGTTAGTGGTTTTACTTACCTTGCATACTTGGTACATTCCACATACTGACCGCATACTTTCTATGCTGCATCATTTCATGATGCAGGACCCGGTTCTCAGGTTCAGCCCCATTCATAGTCACTGTTCAGAGTTAGAACCTGCTTATTTGGTGAGTCCTCATCTTCCGAGGACTAAACCTTCAGTTGTTTCAGATGTCCTTTCAGTTTTAGTGTAGTTGAGCTAGTTGGGGGTGTTGTCCCATCAACTCGTCCAGATTAGAGGCTTATCAGACTTAGATGTGTATCCAACTTCAGATATTTATTCTGTTGTTANTAGTTGAGCTAGTTGGGGGTGTTGTCCCATCAACTCGTCCAGATTAGAGGCTTATCAGACTTAGATGTGTATCCAACTTCAGATATTTATTCTGTTGTTATATTGATTTTGACTTCCGCTGAGTTTATAATTATGTTTTCTTCATGTTTATTGAATGAGTTAGTGAATGCTTATGCCATGGGTCGACTTGGGGTCTCTCGGGGTCCCTTGTCCCGTGTCTATGATCCGAGCCTCCTTTCGGGTCATGACAAGAGTTTTATGAAAAGTACCATTACCCATGTTCCATATCAACGAAATTAAAGTTCCCACAAGCACAAATCAACGTATTCGTTAAGGGTTCCGTGAAAAAAAATTCACATTCAATGTCATGCCACTAGGGTTCCATAAAAACTCATGGTATTTCGTTGAATTTACACTCATTACGTGAGAAAACAAGTGGAGAAGAGTATAATATAATCAAATACTCACAGTAATTTCGATTTGAGCAGGACAGATATTTGAATTTGAAATCGCACTAGGGTGTGGTACTTGAGCAACTGAGTGCGATCGTGTGTGTGAGTGCTTCGAGAGTGAGAAATGCGATCTTATAATGGTGGAGAAGTGGGTAATGTTGAAGTTAAATTTTTGGCTTTAAATTTCAGGTGAGAGTTTGGAGGGCAAGAAAGTCGGGTGGTTTTATATGTTTGAAATAACAATTTACCCTAATTTGTTTGTGGGTCGGGTGGGGTGGCAGTTAATTAAAAATATACCACAAGCCACATAATGGTTCGTTAGGTGGTGAAACTACTCGTTTGACCCTTCGTACAGTGGCTTAAGCTTAAGATCTTACCTGGGACCTAACAACTCAAGTAATGACTTGTGGTGCTAGCAACGAGTCGTGGCCTGAGTTGTAGGCCCTGAACTGTGGTAGCTTCCTGACGGGCCACTTAACGAATTGTTTGGTCACCCAAAGATTGGTTAATTCAGTCATTGTCTCCCTTTTTCAGTTTAATTTCACCTTTGATCCAGTAGACTTGATGGAAGACCTCATGATTCGTTGTCACTGGCAATGACTCGTTTGGTCAACCGTTGTCTACACTATTTTATGCAGCAATGACAATGATCCAGTTAATGAGTCGTTTGGTCTGATAACGACTCATTCTGTGCTTTTTGGCACCAGCAACTCAAGTTCATATATTTAGTTTTAACTTCAAAGTTCCCATCTTAATCACCTGCTCATATCAACAGACGCGAACACTATATTTTTCTTACAATTACAACTTGGGTTGCCTCCCAAGAAGAGTTTGATTTAACGTTACAACACGACACAAGTATTTTAACTACTCAAACTTCACCAAAACACCTCCATGAGTTGCCTCCTATGCAGTGCCTAATTTAACATCACAGCACGACGCAATTCCCCAGGTTACTCAGATTTCACCCATAGCCCATAGATGCACCGACTTTATTTCCTCGCTTCTCCCCAAATATGCTTTCACCCATTGAACGTTAACTTTAAAGAGCCTTCCTTCATGATTTTCCAGTTCAATTTCCCCATGGGATAATACTTGAACCACTCAAAAAGGACCTAACAATTTGGACTTCAACTTGCCAAGAAACAAATGAAGCTTAGAATTGAATAGTAACGCCATGTCATCCGGACTAAACTCTCTCTTCTCGATCTTCCGGTCATGCTGAATTTTCATTCTTAGTTTATAAATTTCAGAACTCTTATAGGATTTCAAATGAAATTCATCTAGCTCATTTAACTGATCAAGCCTCAAGTTTTCAGCTTCCCTCCAATCCAAATTCAGCTTCTTGAGCGCCCGCATAGCTTTGTGCTCAAGTTCAACCGAAAGATGACATGCCTTTCCACAAACAAGCTGATACAGAGACATACCTATAGGAGTCTTGAATGTCGTCCGATAAGCCCATAAAGCATCATCTAGCTTCCTTTCCCAATCTGTCCGGTTAGCATTCACAGTCTTCGCCAAGATGGTCTTAATCTCCCAATTTGTGACTTCAACCTGCCCGCTAGACTACGGATGATAGGGTGTTGCCACCCTGTGTTTTACCCCATATTTTTTCAATAAAGAGCGAAAAAACCGATTACAGAAGTGTGAACCCCCATCACTAATGATGGCTCTGGGAGTCCCAAATCTAGCAAATATGTTCCGCTTCAAGAATGTTGTGACACTCTTCCCTTCATTATTTGGAAGCGCAACTACTTCCACTCATTTCGAAACATAGTCAACAACAACAAGTATGTATTTCATCCCGTTTGAGCTCACAAATGGGCCCATGAAATCAATGCCCCACACATCAAATAGCTATATGATAAGGGTGGGAGTAAGAGGAAGCTTATGCCTCCACGATATACCTCCTTTCCTTTGGCATGCATCACATGCCTTTGCGAAATCATGTGCGTCCTGGTGAATGGTTGACCAATAATACCCACATTGCAGAATCTTGTGGGCTGTGTGAATCCCACTGTGGTGACCCCCAACAGGGGATGAGTGGCAAACCTCCAATATACTCAACATCTCTACCTCGGGCGTGCATCTCTGAATAACCCCATCAGCACATATGAGAAATAAGTAGGGTTCATCTCAGAAAAACTTCTGCACGTCAGACATAAATTTCTTCCTCTGGTGAAAAGATAAGTGCTTTGGTACACATCACTCACCAGATAATTAGCAAAGTATGCAAACCATGGGATGAGATCTTGTGAGGCCACTAAAACCTACTCATCTGGGAATGCATCATGGTCGGGCTTGTTAATTGATGGTCAGAAAGCCTTTGTCGGGCTGAAAAGGAAATGAATTGTCTTTGAATGTTAGTGCTAATGAAATGTTCCTTGCTTTAATTGCCAAATGTTAAATTGTGATTAAAATTTTTGTTTTCACATGTGTAAATAGTAGGTAGTAATCAAACTCCAAGGGTTTTCTTCATACCACGGTTCTTTCCCAAAGAGCATTTTATTTTTCTTTTTTCTTTGTTGTCGAACCGGGTTGATATTTCCCAATGATAAATTGTGAGGTGACTCTCTTAAGGAAAAATGCCATGTATTTCTTTGAGTCTTTTGTGGAACTGTTTCTGAGAGGTACTACCAAAAATTTTTGTGTGGCATGAACAAAATGAAAATGGGCATTGAAAATAAAAAAAAATGTAGTTGTCTCTTGTCATGCATTACATATTCCCTATTTGTCTTGTGAATTTGCATGCTCTCATTTCTTGAATCGAAATCTTGTGACAATGCTGACTTGTGTGAACTCTTTGGGTGTGATGCCTTGTGTGGTAAAGATTTTTGAATTAATCTCATGCATCTCTTCTTGTTAGAACTTTCCTTAAGTATGACTCAAGGTGAAATCCTAGATGTAGCTGAACTTAGAACATGATTTTGGGCTTTCATTTGACTAGTCATTTCACCTAAAATGACCTCTGAAAATGTCTTCCCTTGCTAGCCAATATTGAGCCTATGGACTGTTTATTCTTGAAAATCACATTACAACCCAATGTCCCTTTTTGTAACCCTATTCTTGGAACCCATCCTCACTAATTTATAGTGATGAATGAATAAGAAGAATGGGGGCTTGAAGCCCAAATACATAGGGAGAGATAAGGAAATCAATGAGAAAGAGGCAAAAAGCCTAAGTTTGGGGGTTTACAAGAAAGGGGGAAATATGAGGAGCCTAAATTTGAGGTAGCACCAAATTGTGATCAAAAGGAATGAAATAGTGGGTTGAGAAACCTTGAGGTACCAAATGAGAAAAGAATAAGGAAAAGGTGTTACCTCTTTCTTAGGAAAGACTTAATGTGATAGCCAAATGAGCTACAAGGAAGGACTTTGAGACATAAAAGATGAAATTGGTTGCAAAAGGAGGGATAAGGTGGAGTGATCTAAAGTGTTGGATGGGGAATATAAAAGTGTTCACTTAAAGGAATTAGAGAGGTTCTAGTCACTAGAGCTAAATATGTTTCCTACCATTACCCATAGTTTTCATCATGACCCGCAAGTCCTAATTGATTTTGAGTGTAGTTTCTCTATCTTAGTGGCAAATTATATGAAGGGCAAGCCAGTGGGTCAAGTGGTGTGCATGGAGATTTCTTTTGTGAGAGTGAGTGTGATAATTTATTTCTATAATCCCTTATGTGTGCATTGATTTATGATAAATAAACGAGATTCTCTCTTGTAGTGAGTGGAATCACTCCCTTTTGAGGGACATACTTCCATTAATGTAAAGGTGAAATTGAGGCATGAGCAATGTGAGCTCCAAGGAAAACTTTGAATGTGCAGTGATTATGATTTGAGATGCTATGTGTATTTGATTGGATAAACTATGCCCTTGTTTTGAAAAATGAAAAAAGTTGTGAATCATGCCTATGAATTATGGTTGTCTCTTGATATTCAACATTTTTAGGGTGGAAATTACTTCTCTTTTTCTGTGAGTTGGTGAGCATTTTTGGGTTGTCATAGATTAAATGGTCATTGATGCATAAACTCTCGTGGAGTGACATACAATTCCTTTAGCTCAACTGATAAGAATTGCATTACTTGAGGACAAGCAATGGTTCAAGTTTGGGGGTTTGATGAGTTGGTAACTTACCAACTCATTAGGCTCTTAAGCATGAACTTTAGCTTAGTTTTCAAGTCTTTTAGTTGAGTTTTATTCCCTTTTTGCCTTTGGACATGCAGGTACCAAAATTGAAGAGGAGCATGAAATTGAGTAAAAAGGTTAAGATTCAGATGAAAACCTGTGCTCCACCAGAGGACACCAGCGAAACGCCGGCCAACTGCAGGCAACTGATGTGCTGTGAATTTATAGCACTTTCAATGCTTAAAACATAGAAAATATGCATGGTCCTAGGTGTCTTTATGCAGATATGATGCACTTTTACTTTGTTTTCAGGGAAATTATGTATTGGAGTTAAAATGTGAAAAAGAAGAAAAAAGTGTGCTGAAAATGGTAAAATTGCTTACTTCAGTATGAGCCGTACCTACGAGGTACGAGTCATATGTAGCATCCGTGATAAAATTCATCACAAGGCACTGGCCATGTACGTCTCTTGGTACGAGCCATACCATCCTAGTACGAGCTATACCATAGCAGCCTTGGAAAATTACAGAGATATTGCACTTGTCTGAGCTCGTGGTACAAATGAAAGATACTAGTCGTGATGATCACATACGAATCGCACCAAAGAGCATGGTAAGCTTCAGAGAAAATATGATTGGCAGATCCGAGGGCACGAGGCCGTCATGAGTCGTCATACCAAGGTACGAGTTGTACCACAACACTCGTGAAAATACTCAGAGAATGCCTAACTTCACAAGATCAGACCATGGAAGGCATTGCATGAATCGTAAGAGCATTGTATGAGTCGTACCAACTTCTAGGACTTAACAAAATTCAAGGCTGCTGAGCATTGTACGAGAGAAAATTACGACTCGTAGGTTCATGGTACGAGTCGTAGGATCAGGCGCGACAGTTAAATTAGTTTCCCTGTTGATTTAGGAAAAAGTTCTAATTATTTGTATAAATACTTTTCTAGTTTTTTTTAGAAATTCAAATCCTACTTCAACTAGGAAAAGGAGTTACAAATCCCAATTCCACTCCATGAAGGAACAAGGAAGGCTTATTCTACTATTATAAATACCCTTTATTTCTATGTAATAGGGTATAAAATTAGAGACAGTAATAGACACGTAAGAAAGACACGAAAAGACAAGGAGAGAAGAGATGTTGTAGGGAAATTGAGTTGATTCAACTTGTGATCAACTGTTGCTTGAATTTATCTTGTTCTTGCTACTTGTTCTTAAGGATTTTGTTGAATAATTAAAGGAAGTGTTTTTCTCATTTACTCTTGTAAGTATTGATTTATGTTCTTAATCAGGAATATAATTCTCAACCTTACAACTATGAGAGGCTAAAACCTCCATAGCTAGGGTTATGAGAACATGGTGGATTAACAAGCTAGGGTTACACAAAGTGATCTTAAAACCAATACAAACAATTATATTGTATTCTCTTCATCATTATTATTTCATAATGGTGCACAACGTTAGAAAGTGCCAGAATTCTTTACTTGCTTTGATCGAATAGGTAGAGATTAGGAAAAGAGAATTATAACAGAGACTTGATCTTGATGATCATTGTATTATCTTAATTTGTGGTTGCAGGATAGTTACATCTGGAACTTAGTGATAATGGATAGTTTAAAATCGCTCATGAGACTTGGTCGAGTGATTGAATATAGTCATTCAATAAGGTCTGGTTGGTCATTTGAATGAACCTAAGTTATCAGTTCTATGAGTAAGTATTGGTAATAATCACGAGTGTATACCCAAAGTAGTTATGAACCCATGGGAACACAGACCCTAGTTATTCTTTAATATTGACTCAACATCATAATTTTGATACTTGTTTTTATTATTGATTTCTTTTAGAATCCCCCTATTTTGAAGTAACTACCTCACAAGTTCAATTACCGACTATAATCTAGTTCTCCCTATTCCCCGTGGGATCGACCCCAACCTCTAGTTGGGTTCTTTATTGACAACGTCCGCTTCTCCCTTCAGTAAGAGGTGTGGTTTGAGCATTATCAAGTTCTATTTTCTAGCTTTACATGTTATATGTACTCAGTTGCAGTTATGCATTACGAAGGAGGCCTATGCAGGCCATATGTTTAGTATTCGTCATTCTATGTTGTACGTATTGAGTTGGTCCATTTTGATTCTGGCAGTTGTCTATGTGAGAAGCATTGGTGATGAATTGAATACCTGTTAATAGCTAGATTACATATCTTGATCCCTGTTTATCGTGGTTTGTGATTGCTTGATGTGCATATGCTAGTTTGGTTTATGAGAAAAAGGGTCAAAAGTTGTTTATGGTGAAAATTTTGATTAATTGTTGGTTGTAGTATCCTAGGTTTATTTTCTAGTTAAGTGTCACTTTTATTTCTTTGTCTGAGGACATGCAAAAGTATTAAGTTGAGGGTGTTGATGTTCTATGAATTTACAACACTTTCGACGCTTAAAACTTAGAAAATATGCATGGTCTTAGGTGTGTTTATACAGATATGATGCACTTTTACTTTGTTTTTAGGGAAATTATGTATTGGAGTTAAAATGTGCAAAAAAAGAGAAAAGAGTGTTGAAAATGATAAAATTGAAGACTTCAGTACGAGATGTACCTACAAGGTACGAGTTGTACGTAGCATTCGTGATAAAATTCAGCACAAGGCACTGACCATGTACGACTCTTGGTACGAGCCGTACCATAGCAGCCGTGGAAAATTACAGAGATATTGCACTTGTCTGAGCTCGTGGTATGAATGGAAGATACAAGTCGTGATGATCACATATGAAYCACACCAAAGAGCCGTGGTSAACTTCAGAGAAAATCTGATTGGCTGATCCGAGGGCATGAGGCAGTCATGAGTCGTCATACCAAGGTACGAGTTGTACCACAACACTCGTGAAAATACTCAGAGAATGCCTAACTTCACAAGATCAGACCATGGAAGGCATTGCATGAATCGTAAGAGCATTGTATGAGTCGTACCAACTTCTAGGACTTAACAAAATTCAAGGCTGCTGAGCATTGTACGAGAGAAAATTACGACTCGTAGGTTCATGGTACGAGTCGTAGGATCAGGCGCGACAGTTAAATTAGTTTCCCTGTTGATTTAGGAAAAAGTTCTAATTATTTGTATAAATACTTTTCTAGGTTTTTTTAGAAATTCAAATCCTACTTCAACTAGGAAAAGGAGTTACAAATCCCAATTCCACTCCATGAAGGAACAAGGAAGGCTTATTCTACTATTATAAATACCCTTTATTTCTATGTAATAGGGTATAAAATTAGAGACAGTAATAGACACGTAAGAAAGACACGAAAAGACAAGGAGAGAAGAGATGTTGTAGGGAAATTGAGTTGATTCAACTTGTGATCAACTGTTGCTTGAATTTATCTTGTTCTTGCTACTTGTTCTTAAGGATTTTGTTGAATAATTAAAGGAAGTGTTTTTCTCATTCACTCTTGTAAGTATTGATTTATGTTCTTAATCATGAATATAATTAACAGCCTTACAACTATGAGATCCATAGCTGGGGTTGTGAGAACCAAGGTGGATTAAAAATATAGGGTTACACAAAGTGATCTTAAAACCAATACAAACACATATATTGTATTCTCTTCATCTTTAACATTTCTTAATGGTGCGCAACACTAGGAAGTGCCCGAATTCTTTACTTGCTTTGGTTGAAGAGGTAGAGATTAGGAAAAGAGAATTACAACAGAGTCTTGATCTTGATGATCATTGTATTAACTTGAGCTGTGGTCGCAGGATAGTTATATCTGGAACTTAGTGATAATGGATAGTTTGAAACCGCTCATGAGACTTGGTCGAGTGATTGAGTATAGTCATTCAATAAGGACTGGTCAGTCGTTTAAATGAACCTAAGTTATCAGTTCTTTGAGTAAGTATTGGTGATAATCACGAGTGTATACCCAAAGTAGTTATGAACCCATGGGGAACACAAACTCTAGTTATTCTTTAATATTGACTCAACATCAGAATTTTGATACATGTTTTTATTATCGATTTCTTTTAGAATCCCCTATTTTGAAGTAACTACCTCACAAGTTCAATTACGGGCTATAATTCAGTTCTCCCTATTCCCTGTAGGATCAACTCAAACCTATAGTTGGGTTCTTTGTTGACAACATCCACTTCTCACTTCAGTAAGAGCTGTGGTTTGAGAATTATCAAAAAGTGGCGCCGCTGCCTGGAAATATGGATAAGACTAGATTAATTTCTTGTATTTGACTTTTTGTAGTTATTTCCTCTTTCATGTTTTTGTTTGTTTTATTTTGTCTCATCCAGGGCAACTCTTGGAAAAGCAAGCATTTAAGACAGTGGAGGATGAGTCTGAGTTCCTTGACAAATTCTATGTAGTCAAGATACTTACGTCGTGCTGCGACGTTAAATCAGGCGCTGCATGGGAGGCAACCCATGGATGGTGAAGTCTGAGTAGCCACAGGTATGTCCTGTTCCCTCTGCTTTTACATTCTATGCTTTGGGTATGAAGCATGCTTTTTTTAAAAAAAGGGGGGAGGGGGTCTACTTGTAATTTTTGGGAATTTCAATTCATCCGAGGGTTTTTCTTGCTGTGTTTCTTTTCCCTGGGGCATGCTATCTAGTAGAACCGGTATGTTTAGGATTTTATTTTTGTGATTTTTGATTAGTAAGTACCTTAGCATTTATCAGCCAATAAATTGCACTAGTTTTGATATTTTAAAAAATTGACCCTATTTTAAAAAAATAAAAATAAAAAAATAATTTTTTTATGATTCTCTATGTACTTGTGATTGCAAGCATGATTTCTCTGGATCTTTTTATGTCATTTAATATTTTAGCATGTAAAGTTATTGTTAAGCCATGTATAAACTAGATAGGTAGAGTGAATGCAAGTCATGTACCATGAGTGAGTGAGGTCTAATACCTAGTTCAATACTGCGTAGAGGATCTAGAACTTGCCCAGTTGGTCTTTGATAAGGTTTTAGGATGGTTGGTTAGGAAAGGATCATAGAACATTCTTGTTTAACCCATTTTTAGCTTAAATAACCTTACTAAAATGATATGATTCTCTTCATCCAAATTTTTTAGCCTTATATAGACCATTTTTCTTTGATTAACCAATTAACCATACCCATTTTTATAATGAACCTTTTTTGGCCTTGGTCCCTCCTTGGACATTATGAACCTCAACATAGGCAAAATGCCTAAGTTGAGGGTGGCTAGAGTAGGGGTGCATAAATAGTGGGAAGGTGAAAAAGGGAGAGAAAAAAAAGGTGAAAAATGAGGAGTGTTGTAACTAAAGAATAAGAAAGAGAAAATTGAAAAGAAATGATAAATGAAAAACTTGAAGAAACACACCACACCCATACAAGTGCTGCATAAAAAATGGTGAAAACGGAGGAAAAAGTTGAAAAAGTAAAAAAGGTGAAAAAAGTGAAAAAAAATGGAGCCACGTGTATGCAGTGCTAAGAAGGGGTTTAGTCACTAAAAAAATTCCATCTCTACCATATCCAACCCAAAAGCCTACATTACAAGATGAATAAAGTCCTATAGTGATCCTAATCTAACCATCTGACAAACCGAAATACAGGAAATAAGGGCAAGCATATGGTATCCAATGTGCATTATTTGAAACTTCTTTATGAGGGCGAGAGTCTTACTTGTTTAGTCCCATGTTTCAGATTTTCCTATATTTGTGAGTGGGGGACTTCATTTGTTGTGAGGGTATATGGTTTGTGTTTGATTTTGGCAGTTGTCTGTGTGAGAAGCATTGGTGATGACTTGACTACCTGTTAATAGCTAGATGACATATCTTGATCCCTGTTTATCATGGTTTATGATTGCTTGATGTGCATATGCTGATTTGGTTTATGAGAAAAAGGGTCAAAAGTTGTTTATGGTGCCAATTTTGATTGATTGTCGGTTGTAGTATCCTAGGTTTATTTTCTAGTTAAGCGTCGCTTTTATTTTTAGTTTTCTTTTCCTGAGGATATTCAAAAGTCTTAAGTTGAGGGTGTTGATGTGCTGTGAATTTACAGCGCTTTTTGACGCTTAAAACATAGACAATATGCATGGTCTTAGATGTGTTTATACAAATATGATGCACTTTTACTTTGTTTTCAGGGAAATTATGTATTGCAGTTAAAATGTGCAAAAGAAGATAAAAGAGTGCTGAAAATGATAAAATTGCAGACTTCAGTACGAGCTGTACCTACAAGGTACGAGTTGTACGTAGCATTCGTGATAAAATTCAGCACAAGGTACTGACCATGTACGACTCTTGGTACGAGCCGTACCATAGCAGCCGTGGAAAATTACAGAGATATTGCACTTGTCTGAGCTCGTGGTATGAATGGAAGATACAAGTCGTGATGATCACATACGATTCGCACCAAAGAGCCATGGTGAACTTCAGAGAAAATCTGATTGGCTGATCCGAGGGAATGAGGCAGTCATGAGTTGTCATACCAAGGTATGAGTTGTACCACAACACTCGTGAAAATATTAAGAGAATTCCTAACTTCACAAGATCAGACCACGACAGGCATTGTATGAGTCGTACCAACTTCCAAGACTTAACGAAATTCAAGGCTGCTAAGCATTGTATATGAGGAAGCTACGAATCGTAGGTTCATGGTATGAGTCGTAGGATCAGGAGGCAACAGTTAAATTAGTTTCCCTGTTAATTTAGGAAAAAGTTCTAATTATTTGTATAAATACTTTTCTAGGTTTTTTTTAGAAAGTCAAATCCTGCTTCAACTAGGAAAAGGAGTTACAAATCCCAATTCCACTCCATGGAGGAACGAGGAAGGCTTATTCTACTATTATAAATATCCTTATTTCTATGTAATAGGGTATAAAATTAGAGACAGTAGTAGACACGAAAAGAGAAGGAGAAAAGAGATTTTGTAGGGGAATCGAGTTGATTCAACATGTGATCAACCGTTTCTTGAATTTATCTTGTAATTTCTACTTGTTCTTCAAGATTTTACTGAATAATTAAAGGAAGTGTTTTTCTCATTCACTCTTGTAAGTATTGATTTATGTTCTTAATCAAGAAAATAATTAACAACCTTATAAGTGTGAGAGGCTAAAACCTCCATAGCTAGGGTTGTGGGAACCATTGTGGCTTAATAAGCTAGGGTTACACAAAGTGATCTTAAAACCAATACAAACACTTATATTGTATTCTCTTCATCTTTAACATTTCTTAATGGTGCGCAATGTTAGGAAGGGCTCGAATTCTTTACTTGCTTTGATCGAAGAGGTAGAGATTAGGAAAAGAGAATTACAACAGAGCCTTGATCTTGATGATTATTATATTAACTTGAGCTGTCGTCGCAGCATAGTTATATCTGGAACTTAGTGATAATGGATAGTTTGAAACCGCTCATGAGACTTGGTCGAGTGATTGAGTATAGTCATTCAATAAGGACTGGTCGGTCATTTGAATGAACCTAAGTTATCAGTTCTGAGTAAGTATTGGTGATAATCGCGAGTGTATACCAAAATTAGTTATGAACCCATGGGGAACACAAACCCTAGTTATTCTTTAATATTGACTCAACATCAGAATTTTGATACTTTATTTTATTATTGATTTCTTTTAGGATCCCTCTATTTTGAAGTAACTATCTCACAAGTTCAATTACCGACTATAATCCAGTTCTCCCTATTCCCTGTGGGATCGACCCCAACCTCTAGTTGGGTTCTTTATTGACAACGTCTGCTTCTCATTTCAGTAAGAGGTGTGGTTTGAGCGTTATCAGCAACCACTGGCTTGATGAACAACTACAACCGGTGATCCACCGGTTCCATCATTGAAAGGCCCTGGAATTTCACTAGCTCACAGAGGAAAACAACTGGCATCTCGCGATTAGCAACCGGCAAACCACCGGTTTCATCGCAAGTGAAAGACGCCTGAAAAGGGAAAAAATATCCAGCCCTAAAAAAGAGGATAATGTTATGACCTATTTTTGTATATATTCTAAAAAAAAGTACTCTGAACATATCACTGAATATTCCCTTTTACTTTTTGAGAGAGAAAGAACTCCATTGGAGAAGAGAAGAAATATTTGAATATTATTTTTTCATCTTCATCTTCTTCAGCAAGGTATAACCACTATTTTGGAAATATTTTGAGCTTGATTGTGCTTACTTCGAATGATGAAATTATTGAGTTTATTAATGAATATGTTCTTGTGTTTCTCAATTATGATAGCTAAATCTATAGGTAGAGGTGTGTGATAATGGGTATTTAATTTGATTGGGTATTGCTAGATTTGTCTTGTTATTATTTGATTAGTGTAAATCTATTGAATTCTCCTCAAATTATAGTTGATTGCTCATAGTTGCAAATATGGGTATTGTTCTTACTTGATTTTAGCTTGAAAAAGAAGAATTAAGTAATGGGGGAGAATTTAATAGTGGATTGGGATTTGATTATGTTAGATTGTTTTAGAAATAGCCAAAATCCATGATCGTAATCCCTTTTGAGGTTGATGGCTAGAAAATAGCTCAGCCCCTAATTCAAACCCTATTGGAATAGTTGAATTGTACCTTGAGGTTCGAAAGGACTCGAGGATAAGGAGACCAAGTGATTGAAAAACATCGGGCTCCATCTTTTTTCCAAGGTTCTTTACAAATATTAGTAATAATCTAACTGTATAGTAAATCTCGATTTGATTGACATCCCATCTACACCACACCTCTAGCCTTTACTCATTATTATTTCTTAATTTTGGTTATCCTTCTCTCTCGATTAGCTGATTTTAGAATCCACAATATTTTTTCCTTTGCTTCCCCCAAGATTTACATTTACGTTTTAATAGCTTGGATGCGAATCAATTCAATTCACTAAACAACTCTTGTGCAAATCATTATCTAGTCCTTGTGGGATTCGACCCCGATACCCGTCGAATTATTTATTTTGATACAATGATCACTTACATTTTCTATAAATGAGGAGTGTTTGAGTGTTATCACCTTCCTCCTATAAAATCCCCTTTTACCATTCTCTTCATTTCACCAACTCTCACTAAACTTTCACTAAGAAAAAAAAGTTCTGAGCTTTGGGTTAGCATCAAGACACCAAGTTTTCACTCTAGTTGCTTTTATCTCTTCTCACTCGGTATGTGTGCTTATTGCTCTTATATTTCTAGTTATTTGAGAATGATAGTCCAACAATAAGCATGCTAAATACGAAACTTTCTCGAGCCATGTTCCCCATTCCCCATCTTGTTCTCTTCAATAGTTGAATATTTGTAGTTGTGTGGGTATGTTGGGGGAAGTGATAATTACACAATTTTGATGTGGATATTCTTCTTGGAAGAAATGATATATGATGTTGGATGTTGGGGGTGAAGTCTGAGTAACCCCGTGTGCCCGAAATGCACGATTTTTTCGATGATAGATAGGTTGACATCTTTCTTATGGGAAAATCATCATTTTTGTTCTTGCTTTCTGCTTAAAATAACATGATATGTGAGTGAGTTCAGTGATGCATGAAACAAAGTATGATTGTTTGTGAGTTGGATTAGTTTTTTTGAAACTACCACTCACCCTGCAAATCGCCGGTCCAGTACGGCAAAATGTAGGTTGAAGTGCAAGTAGGGGTTCGAAGCTTCAGAGCAGTGCCCCTTACCTACATTTCACATGAGAGTCATGGATCGGAACTGGAAAAATGCAGGTTAAGCATAGGTTGAATCTGTTTGATCCAGCTTTCTGTCGTACACCTATGACACACAGGTAAACCACGCATCCCTACCCGCGAAACATCGGTGCAACGCAGATGCTGCTAGTTATTTAATTTCAATCTTTTTTCATCCAATCTTTAGAATTTCATTCCTAATTTTAGGATAGTTATAGCATTAAATTTTCATTTATTAAAATATACAGGAAAAACATGTCTTACATAATCATTGTCTAACATTGTCTTACATAATCATGTCCACCTCTAGACAATGTGGTAAAGGGAAAGCACCAATGACTGATGCCACAGATCAAGGAGAAGAGTCTGATAAGGACTAGTAGACTAATCAACTTTTCTTTGAGCTCAACAGGATGAAGAATTATTATGTCCAATTCAAGGAGAAACGGTCCATCAATGCAGAGGCTCGATTTGAGGTTGACTCCTTCACAGATGATTTCCTAGATATTTATGATCAATTCCAAATTCTGAATTGGGAGCCTTTCACAATGCCTTTGGATCCTTACATTCCTGAGTTGGTATGGGAGTTTTATGCCTCTTATAGGGAACAACAGTACATCTTGAAGCACAAAGATCGAATTGATATGATGCCATATTTATCATCTGTGCTGGTACGGGGCCAAGAAGTTCACATCACCCTAGATGAAATCAACTCTAGTTATTGGGCTGACCCAGTTCGTCTAAGTCAAGACTTCAAAAAGAAACTTGTAGACAAAGATGATCAGTTTGATTGGGCAACTGAAATCATTGTTGTGCGTCAACCGCATTAGGCTGTTACGAAGGGCATTATTCAGCGTCATGATCTTAAATTTGATGCATGAATGTGGCTTGATCTGGTATGTTCCTGCATCATTCCCTCCAAAAACACAACACATGTTCCCATTGAGACCGTAATCCTGGTAGCTTGCATCATGGATCATAGACACATAAATGTGGAGGAGATATTACTGAGCAATTCAAAAGGAAGGATAAGAAAAAAGCAACCTCTATGCCCTATCCTATTCTCATCAGTCTGCCTTGCCTTCATGCCAATTGTCCTCTATTCAAGCCGGTGGATAAAACAGTGAAGGCTGAGGGGGTGATTACTAGTCACCAATACGGACAAGGATGTCCCAAGTTCAAAGCATCCCAAGTTGACTATGGAACTAGCAACTCCTCCACCTTCAAGGTCTTATGAAAATGCAGCAGTTTCATCAAAATAGGGCTAACTCACCACCAGCAAAGGGCATCCTGAAGATGGCACATAGGGCCCAGGCTCAAGATGTTCAATTATTGATATTGGCAAAGGCTATTCCCTCTATGGTTCAACAAGCTATCAAAAAGGCCATGAAACCAGTAATTGACAAATTGGGAGGCCCATGTGTGAGAGTTGAAGTGTTGAAAAACAAAGTGGTGGCCATAAGGAAAGAACTTGACAACTGCAAGGAGATACTGCCACCATAAGGTATCGATCTAAATATGCCGGCCCCTGATGATGCCCAACCAGCAAGTAGCAGAAGTCCACTGGATGATTTGTGTGTAGGCTATGACAACCTATCTGAAGTGATATCAGATAAGAAAATATACCACAGCAATGCGCACTATCTATGAAGTGGATCCATCCTGGCGGCCTGGTGGGGTGGACATGACTTCTTATCATGTGAATAGAACTCTTATGGACCGTTGGGTAGTATCTACACCGGGTGAGCCATTCACACTTTCACCTGATCCATTGATTTCCTCTGTATTTGAGACTGCTTCATGGCATTTTAATGAGGCTACCTACTCATGGATCCTTTGTTCCACTCACTAGATTCTTTAGGAAGCCTGATGTGCCATGATTTTATGGCAGTTTCGATGCTTAAAACTAAGAAACTATGCACATTCCGGGTATGTTTATGTAGATATCATGCGTTTGTGTTGAATGTTGCAGGAAAATAGGTTTGTAATGGGAAATAGGCAAAGTAAGGTAGAAAAGGACTGAAATGGAGGTTGCTAGGCACGTCACGAGTCATTATCTCACAGCACGACTCGTGCCTGGAGTCGTGGGGAGAAGATCAAGTTTAATGTTGAAGAAAAAGTGCACTCAATGGATTGAAGGCACGACTCGTTATGTTTGGTAAAGTTTCGTTAAGACAGTCGTGAAGATTGGGAAGATGAATTCTAAAAAATATCCAATGAAGGTAATGGAAGACATAATGAGTCGTCGGATGATGGGACGACTCGTCAGGAGAACATTGGTAGGAATCGTCAGGTGCACTGGAACTTTGGGGAGCCAAGACCACGAGAGGCCTAACGACTCATTCCCTAACATGAAGAGTCGTTTGGTGACCCGTTACCACGACTGGGCCTACTACCGAGGACGGATGATTTTCACTGACCATGCCCGTTACCCATGCCGACCTGGAATCCAAGTTTAGTTAGGATAAGATTTGTTTGGGACTATAGATACAATTTTTAGGTTTATTTTTTGTATACATTTTATTTTTTGTATACAATTTATTTTTTACTACTTTTACATGGATTCTAGTGTTGTGAACAATCATTCTTGGTTCAAGAAACAAAGTTTGTAATTTTGTTCTTGATTTTGGGAATTAATCAACATTGGAATTTTGTTCATCGGTTTTGGAGTTATATTCAATTCACGTGGTTTTCTTCTACGAGCTTTTATAAGTTACAATTATGATTTATTCTATACTTTATGATTGTGATATTTCAAGCATGTCTAGCTAAACCCGTAACTAGGGTTATGGGAACCATGATTAATTAACGCACATAGGTTAAACACTTAGTGATTCTTGAATGGGGTTTAACGCATGTATTGTTTTTCCCTTCATTTTAATTATTTCTTAACGGTTTAAAACATTGGAACTTGCGTTATTCTTACTTGCTGGATCAAGGAGGTAGTGAATGGGAAAAGGGATTAACAACGGAGATTTGAGGCTATCAACCCTCATCTAATAGCTTGAACTTGTCCGGGGATATCTAATCCAATATTAAGGGTAAGGGTTAATTAAGCATACACCAGTATACGGACCAAGTTACATGGTGATAATCATTTAGATAGGGGACCAACCATTTAGGTGAACTTAACTTACCGATATTGCATGTTAAAAATCAGAATAGATCACTAGTGTAAAAGCCTTGTGGTTATGAAATCTTGGGAAACACGATCCTAGTCAATATGTTGATTGAATACAAACCGAAACTGATTTAAACATCTAGAAGTCTTTACTCTTGTTTATTATTTTATTTCTTTCCCCCTCTAGGAAATAAGTAATCCGATGGTAATAGCTAATCACATTAACTCAAGTTCTTTCCATATTCTCTATGGGATCGACCTCAACCTTTGTTAGGTTCTATATTTGACATCGACTGCTTTATATCACAATTGCGATGCGTAATTTGGGAGACATCAAATTTTGGCGTTGTTGCCGGGTAATACGGCTAAGGATTTTGTTAATTGTGTTTGTTTTACTTTTGGTTCTTATTTCCTATTTATTTTTTCTTTTGTTGTCTTTGTTTTTAACAGGTCTTAGGTTCGTGCATGCCCAGTACTAGGAGCCAAGGAAAATGCCTGGTTCAAATCGATCACGAACTTAAGCAAACACTGAGAAATCTGAGAAGAATGGCCAACATACAAGAACAATAGAGAGTGGACCAAGCTACAACTAGATTTTTTACTAAGGAACAAGCTCGGGGTAGAGATCCTGAGTTAGCTAGGGTTGCTGAAGAGAAACTACTAGATGCTGAAGCAGAGCGATCTAGAAGGAACAGAGGTCTAGAATAGCAGAGACACCGGTATTTCGATGAGGATTATGATGTTGATATTGAAAAAGTCGGTGCCACTGGACCTATTGTCCCTCCCCCTTTCCCTGCTAGGGAAAAGTTTGATATTACCAGTATAATGATCCAAGTGCTCAACATGAAGGGGATATTTGCGGGTCATGCAACTGATGATGCACATACTCACTTGACAAATTTTGTGGGTATCTGCAAAGCTTATAAACAACTGGGAGTGAGTCGGATGCAATTCGGCTGAGATTATTTCCCTTTTCATTAGGGAGTGAGGCAACACTCTGGTTCGCAAAACTGCCCAACGATTCTATCACTACATGGAGGGAGTTGAAAAGAGCTTATCTTGAAAGATTTTTCCCACCTTCCAGAGCCTTGGAGTTGAAAGATGAGACTTACAACTTAAGGTAGTTAAATTCTGAGGCACTTCACAAGACATGGTTGTGTTTCAACAAGAAGCTTAAAAGGGTGCCCAACCACAGGATCCCAGAAGATATATTGCTGGAAATTTTCTATAGATCTTTAAATGCTAACACCAAGACGGTGGCTGATACCATATCTGGAGGATCATTCATGAGCCAAACTTATGCCAAGGCTGCTGAACTACTTGATAGAATCACCAAAACCAACCGCGCATGGCTCATAAGAGAGTCGGAGATTCCGGCCGATTCTTATGCGGTAGGTATGTCTGCATAATAGAGAAGAAAGGATAAAGAATGAGATCATGATATTGCTGAGATAAAGACCAAAATGGGATTCTTTCTAAGAATTTGATGGGAGCTGGAGCTAAAAAAGTGAATGTTGTAAGTTCTCAGGGCAAGGCCCCGAGAAATGATGGATGCTAATTTGAATTTGAGGAGGAAGCTAATTATCTGAATGGTCAAGGGGTGAGTTTTCGGACCAACACCCATGGGTCTAACCAAGACTCTTGGCATCAATGTCATGGGAACCAAGGTAGGAACTATTACATGGATAACAATTACAATCGAGGCCAATACAGAGACAATGGTGACTGGAAGAAGCGTGAGAACTATAAGAATGATAAAAGCAGGCTGTATGTCCCTCTAAGGAACCGTGAGCCAGAATCTAGCGGCTAAAAGGTTGATACATGTTATCTAAGGTATTTAAGAAGATGGAGGCAACATATGGCCATTTCTAGGAGCTCCGCGCTGATATTTCTAGTATGAATCAAAAGGTTGAATCATATATTGTAGCCATTAAGAAAATTGAGCAGCAATTGAGTTAGATGTCTGTTGCGATGAATTAGAGGTAGAAAGGCACACTTCCCAACAACACAGTGCAAAATCCAAGAAATGGAAGTCACTGCATGGCGGTCACTACTAGAAGTGGGAAGGCGATAGTGGATCCTCTGAGGCCGGTTATGATTGATGAGACAGAAGAGCCCGTATTGATTGATGATGATAGGATAGAAGCTTCCGAGGATCCAATTTTGGGTGGTGATTCAGTGGTGAAGACTGCTCTAGTAATGCAAAGGAGCATGAATCTAGCATTGATAAGGAGAAAGAGGCACCACAAAAGTTCACACCTATTCCTAGACCTCCTCCCCCTTTTCCACAGCAGTTGAAGAAAAAGGTTGAATATGGGAAATATCAAAAATTCATCTCCATGTTGAAACAATTATCTGTGAACATCCCTTTAGTTGAGGCACTTGAGCATATGCCCATCTATGCTAAATTCATGAAGGACCTTGTCACTAGAAAGAGGACTATGAGCTTTGAACCTGCTGATAATTTGCATCACTGTAGTGCAATAACATCCCATTCTCTTGTTCAGAAGAAGGAAGACCCTGGAGCGTTCACCATACCATGCACTATTGGAGCCTTTAATTTTGCTAAGGCACTGTGTGATCTGGGTGCTAGTATTAATTTGATGCCGCTAGCAGTGTTTAGATAGTTGGGCTTGGGTTCCCCCAAATCGACTACAATGCAGCTTTTGATGGCAGACCGTACGGTGAAGAATCCGGTGGAAATTCTCAATGATGTTCTAGTGAAGGTAGAGTCCTTTATATTGCCGTCCTATTTTGTCATCCTGGACTGTGAAGTTGATTTTGAGGTCCCTATTATATTGGGGCGACCATTCCTCGCCACCGGACGTTCTCTTGTACATGTGGATACTATACAACTGAAATTCCAGTTGAACAATTAGGAAGACATTCAATGTATGCAAATCCATGAGGCAGCCAAATGAAATGAGGGTGGTCTCAGTAATTGATGTTGTGGAACCTGAGTTCCCAATTATGCCTATGGAGGAGTTATTGATTCTTGATGACTTAGTAGGAATTTTGATGGATGTTGGTGCTGAGGAGATCCATGGTGGTGAGGAGATTGTTAATGCACTTACTGGCATGGGGTCATACACTTATGCTCTAAAGAAGATTGATCTTGACCTAAAGAATTGGGTGACCCCACCAGCCAAGTCACCTATTAAGGAAACTCCGATAATGGAGCTCAAAGCACTCCCAGCTCACTTGTAGTATGTATTTTTGGGAACCGGCAACACTTTAACTGTCATTGTTGCAGCCGACATGGAGGAATGGCAAGTGGAGGATTTGGTCTCCATTTTGAAGAGATATAAAAGAGCCATTGGGTGGACCATTGTAGACATTATTGGAATCCTAGCCAATATTTGCGCTCATAAGATCCAGCTAGAGCCAGATTGTAGTCCAAGCATTGAGCATCAGCATAGGTTGAATCCACCTATGCAAGAGGTGGTCAAGAAGGAAATCCTCAAGTGGTTATGCCTATCGATGATGTCTGGATTTCTGAGGAGATGACATACACCGAGGTCCCAGTTTCTATACTTGACCAGCAAGTCAGGAAACTTTGGACCAAAGAAGTCGCCTTAGTTAAAATATTATGGCGAAGCAATATCATTGAGGAAGTGACTTGGGAGGCTGAGGAGGAAATGAAGAATAAATATCCTCACCTATTTACGATGTCGACGTGATGTTAAGGTATGTGTTTGATACCTAAGTTACTGAGTATCTATTTTGAAGCATATTAAGTGAAATTAATTTCCATTCAGGGACGAATGTTCCTAAGGGGGGAGAATATAACACCCTGGAAAATTTTTAGTGATTATTTGATGTTTGTATGCTAGGTTAAGGAAAGTACGGGTTGTATATTGGTCGTAGATGACAAGGGAAATGTGTACAAACAGAAAACCAAAGAGTATGTAAAGTTTATAAGTAAGGGTCAACTTTAAATTACCATATCTCCCAATATATAATGAATTAGAAGCCCCACGACCTATCAAACTAAAGGTATTTGAGTCTAGTTTTCAGAACATTAAACTGCTCATCAATTGGAGTTCGGACTAAAACATTATAGACGTTTTACCGCGACACTGTGGGACAGTGAGGTGGCCACCGCCCTAGAAACAGCCACCGCCAACACCCTTTATATTTTAAGTTGTGTGTTATGAAACCATTTTCAACGTTTCCAAAATTGAGGTGCTTGCTTATCCTATGAAATTCACTCAAATTTCCAGCAAACAACATTAAAAGTAAAGCTAAGTGAAGTGGAGCTATCATAAGGTGAAAGTGGTGTGTTGGTGGCTGTTTTGGCTGCACTTGGGCAGTGTCGCTGTGGTGAATTTTCTGCGTTTTTGAAGCTGTTATAAGATATAAATATTTTAAATCTTGGTAGGTATTGAACACAAGTAATAAAGGTAAGGATTCTACTCCTAACCATGCTTGAATTCTTGATTAAAAGACTAGAAGTTGGAGGTGTGTTGGTAAAATGTTTTTGCTGCGTTTTGGACAGAAAGGTTGCTGCATTTTTGGACAAGAATTTGAGGTCAATTAATCCTATATTTAACCAATAAACCCCCCCCCCCAGAAAAAGGTAAGGACTTCAACCTTTTTAAACCTCTCAAATTGCAAAGTGAAAATCTGGAAATTAGCAGCTAACTGAGCTGCCGATGGACTGTTTGTGAGTTGAGTTTTGCTCGTTTTCCTTAGACTTTTTGTCTGTTTCTTTTGCTGGAATTATAATTGATATTGAGGGGAAGAATTACAGCAAAACTAAGGTAAAATTTCTTCTTTTTTATCCCTCAAACGTTAGTGAAAACTAGTTGAGAAAATGGCTAAATGTTGTTGATGTTGCCGTGTGTTGTTGTTGCTATTGTGACTGCCATTGGTTAGTTATTTTGGCTGCATATTTTTTATATAGATTAATCTTGTCATTGGGCTATAAAACCACTGGATTAAGGAGGTTGAAGGATGATCATTTAAATAGGAAATCGGCTAGAGAAAATTTCACCAGAGAAAGGTATGTAAGGCACCCCGTCTATCGTTCTTTTAAGAACGATTCGTGTTTTGTGAATCGAATGAGACAGCAACCTCTTTAAAAGTCTTGAGGAAGTATGTTAAGCTTCATTTTAACTTTAAAGTTTCATATTTTATTGAGGTTAAATGTTAAGATTATTCCTAGATGAAGTGAGACATCTAAAGTGTGATATTGTGTTGATTGTTTTCGTAGTTGTACATTGAGTTGGAGACCCCTCATCGTGAGAATTGTTAGCTGGTCCTTAATTTATGTCTTGTGTATATATATGTGATTTTAAATGTGTTTGCAGGTCTGGTTTCTAACTGAAATTGGTGAAAGAGCCAAGATGAGGACGTGTAAACGATTTTAAGCCACGTAAAGACGTCGCAAGCTACTAAGGGTAAACGAGCTTATCGAAGGAGGCCTTTAAGTTCTATTTTCTAGCTTTACATGTTATATGTACTTAGTTGCAGTTATGCATTACGAAGGAGGCCTATGCAGGCCACATGTTTAGTATTTGTCATTTCTATGTTGTACGTATTAGGTTGGTCCAGTATAAGACATATCGGCTCCATTTTAGATTTTGTTTAAGATTTATTGATTTTATCCCAGTGTGGTACACGAACTAGAGGTATTGTTATTTTACCCCGGTGTGGTACACCAGTTGGATAGATTTTACCCCAGTGCGGTACACTGCCTGAAGGCATTTTTATTTTACCCTGGTGTGATACACTGGCTAGACGAATTGTATATAGATTTTATGATTGGTTGGCTGCTGGAATTTCACTTATAGCCTTTGTTGTGCATTAGATTATTACATTTACACTTCAATAATGAGTTATTGTCAGGTTTCTATTTTAAGAATTCCAGGTTGTTAGTATTTCTTATTTCTGGCCCAGTTATCATTTTTATCTTACATGTTTACAATTTTTAGCCATACATACCAGTACATTTTATTCGTACTGATGTCCCTTCATCTTGGGACCCTTCCTGCAATCGTGCTTCAGGTACAGGACGAGGCTCATATCATCGTACGTAGTGGGAGCCATATTTCAGCAGAATAGTGGTATGCTCCTCTCTTCCAGGAGCCATGTCCTAGTTTGGATATTTTGAGTTTTGTGTACAACATGGGTAGGCGGGGCCCTGTACCGTGCATTTCATTTTGTTTACTCTGTAGAGGCTGATGTGGACTAGTTTGTATAGTAGTGTTGGTTGTGTAGTCGTATTGGTTTTTCATTGCTCTACTTAGCTTTATTGTAGCCTTGTCGGCTTTCCAGGTTGCATTATTTATAATTATCAAGGCATTATTGACCCAGTATTTATCTTGGTTGGTTGTGACAGGTGGCTTGGTCAGCCTTAGTGTTACATTTATAGATGCTATATAGAAGGCTTCTCAATCGATCATGAATAGAGTTCCAGTTGCGCCATACCCCAGTTTTGGGGCGTGACAGAGCGAGAGAGAGAGGCCAAGAGGTATAGGACTAATAGCTTTGGATTCTTCCAGCAGAGACCTAGTGGGCACTATCAATAGTTCCACAAGAGATCTTCAGCCCCAGCTCCTTCGGCTATGAATGTGCCATCCAGGTCCAGGCGCGATTAGAGGGGATGAGCATCAGGATCGAGAGGTCAGAGTAGCAGATTCGCAGAGACCAGCCCTCCATAGTGTAGCAGATATGGCCGGAAACACACATGTTAGTGTTTGGTGAGTACAAGTAGTTGCTTTGGGTGCGGGAAGCGCAGATACATGCTTAGGGATTGCCCAACAGCTAGACAGGGTCATGATAGGGGCCAAGGCCTAACCTCCAGTTCAGCAGCTCCACCAGCACACCCCAGCTCTGCAGGGTGCTTCTACTAGTACAAGTGGCGGACAACACCAAACTAGATTTTATGCCCTTAGCATCCCGTCAGGAACAAGAGGTCTCCACAGACATAGTTACGGGCATGTTACGAGTATTCCACCTTGATGTATATGCATTGTTAGGTCCAGGGGATACTTTATCTTTCGTGACGCCCTATGTTGCTAGTAGTTACGGAGTCAGTCCCAAAATCTTGACAGAACCCTTCTCAGTCTCTACTCCAGTTGGTGATTTAGTTATATCTAGACGGGTGTATAGAGATGCGCTTTTATAGTCTTTTAGAAAGTCACCTCAACAAATTTAGTAGAGTTAGCCATGACCGATTTTGATGTAATCCTCGACATAGGTTGGTTATTTGCATGATATGCCTCAGTCAATTGTAGAACTTGATCGTGGGCAAAATAGCATGTCCAAGTGATACTTTATAACTTAGTTTTGCCTTGTTTATCTATTAATTTATATACATTATCATGTGATTTTATGTAAATGTGAATACAT